>JAMKCH010024599.1:0-19557 GCA_023653785.1 Ophioderma brevispina
GGCGCGCCTGTCCGTCAAGTTTTTTTAAAAGAATGGTTTTGATTATCTTAATACTATTGGTCAATACACTGTTCAACTCTTCTGCATTAGCGCATTATTTATACCTGTTTGTGTGAACGCCGATGATTCCCATTCCTCCATAACCAAGTCCCTCGCTCTTCAGACGGACATCGCCGTAATAAGGAATGAATACGCCCTCTATAGTTTTCATGAGAACGGATGAACTGAAACGTTTGCATAATAAGCGACATGCTCAACTTTTACCGTTTTGCTGGTTTTCAAAAAATCTCACTTTCACACAAATTCCCAAAAGTCGTTTTATGTAAATTTCTAATACAGGTCTCAATGGCATTAAAATTTTCCATATTTGCAGCCTTTCCACCCAAGAACCACAATCCGCTTTTGTAAGATGGCGCTATATTTATTTAGCAACATATCTGTGAGTGTCATGGCGGTTTTCTGGTTCTTGGGGGTGGAAAGACCTCATTTTTGCATTTTGTTTTCTGGGGTGCCGAACACTAAATGGAATTGCCAAAAACAACCACAAACTTTTACAATACAACCCATAATACCATATACACTATATGTAAGAAGGCATGCTAATCTCCAAGGCTCTGTTCAGTAGCCTTGGATTATCCATGTTAACACCAGCTTTGACCATGCAGGTTCTGGTATCATAAATCATACTAAAATAAAACTAAAATACTAAAATACAGGGATGTATTTGCTCAAACAATTATAATGAAAGTTATTGAACTGCGGCATGGGAATTGGTCTTTTATTAGCTTCATAGTGGTAGTTAACTGCCCATGATATAATATCGCGGTCATGGGTCCATGGTGTTGTATTCCAAGTCGTCTTGGTTGAAGTACGGTTATATAACCAAATCTAAGCAGCATAAGCTATATAGGTATTGGGGTATCGTTATACAGTGCCTCATGGAGCTCTTTGTAGCTTATGAAGGACAAAAGGTCCGAAATCTGTAGTCGTTACTTACAAACTCCATTACAAAGGGCAGCTATGCAACATCCTCCCGTTTCTTTATATACGTATCATGATCATTGAATGAGGCATGCTTACTCTATAAGCTTTGCTTTTTCCAGAGAGCATCCCCTGAAGTTTCTCAGACTTTCTCCTTTTTCTTGATACAAGTGATTTTGGTATAAAAACACCTTGCGTACATGATAAATAGTTGTAAAACACCCAACTCAAAATTGATGGTAAATATATACTGTTATGATTATAGAGGTGCCTCCTCTCGCTCCTTATCCGGCGATTCCTTTTTCATGATATCGTTAAGGTTGCAGCCCTCTTGCTAGTCTGCGGAAATGCATTATTCTTAAGGAATAATTTCGGTTCATATTTTCAAAATTAGATGCAAAACGTCTGCAAAAAAGTGTTTGGAAATACAATCACCCTTTGTTTACCAAAAATGGAGCGAATAGCAATGGTAAATGATTACTTTGGGGCCATGGAATTGGTTTTAATGGTTGATGATTAACCTGTTGAGAGTGAAATACATGTGTTATTGATTTAGCAAAACATAAAAACGAAGTTTGTCCGACCCATTTGTCTGATGTAATTAAAGTACGATTAATAGATCATCACACATGTAAGAAATCACCCCTGAACCGAAAGGTCCGCACTGGGAACCCGAAGATAACTTTCTCCTTATTGTGTTTTTGCAAAGGATTGGTTTATCCCGCCTGGTATTAAACCAACCTCAGATTGGGAAAAGACTTTGTTATTTAACTTTCAAGCGAAAGCATTTCCCTATATGACTGACCCTTACCCCAGCCTACCCCTGAGCACATCATCATGCCCCATCTCACGGACGATTTTTTGGTAAATATATGCACTCATTTTCCTAAAGCATCTAAAGTATTTCCACAATTTACACAATACGCTATAACCTAGACAACCTTTGACCTAATCTTCCTAAACCTATCAATTAATCTCACAGTTTCATGAAAATCTATCACAAGCTGTAGGAAAAAACATTCACTGCAAGTTTAAACAGATATTAATCACCGCATTACCACCATCGCAACAGCATTCCTTCATCCTGGGGACTATTCAGATCGTAATACTTGCCAGAAATCTACTGTCCTTTATCTGGAGGGTTATATGGCTTTAAATTTGCCATTATGAAAGCATGTGGAATAAAAGAATAAACTTAACTTTCCTGACCACCCAAGCCCGCCGATCACCACAGTAAATGTGACCTGTTTTATATATGGTTGGGATTTTCCTCCGTAACCTGGTCCATCTGACAAACTTTTCTGACACAGCGTATGAATTTCGGAAACCTTAAACGGAATAAAAATTGCTTTAATTCCGTGAAGTGTCCGATTTCATAGTTCAGAATTGGTCATATGGGTCAGTTACGGAAACTCCCCTTTATGGTCTGTATCGTAACAGCAATATAAAGATGAAGTGAAAACAAGGAATATTATCAGTACATTTCCTCCAACCGCTCCATTAATATTGTCGCGCTCCCGAACATATCAATTAAAAAAGCTTTGAAATTTCAACAATCTAAAGGCAAAATAAATTAGGATAAAATTTTATTATCGATGTAACAGGGACGACAGAAACAAACATAAGGCATTTTGTCTTTTCTATAATGGGTTTAATGTGAACGTTTTTATTGACTACGACTAAATATGAATTTCTCTAAAGTGTAGTTATCGATTTTATAAAAAATAATAATTGGTGTGGCAGGGCAGAATCTTGCCTCTTTCCTCTTCGTGGCGGCCAGACATGAACGGAAAGTTTTTTTCTTGTTATCAATTTTTCCCCAGATTCCTGGTATCACGTGACTACTACACCATCATGAATTTGACCAAGTGGGACTGCATGTTCATTGTCATTTCAGGTAGGTATCGTTAAATGTGATACTAGTAAAAAGTGATTTTTTCGGTTGCTCATCGGCTAAGAGGCGAAAAAGTTATTTTTTTAATGATAATAAAGGTACAAGCGTTCCATACTTGTGGAAGAACATAGTTTGATTTTGGGTGCGGATAATTACTACTTTTTTACCTATACTCCATGGTAGGGCAGATCAAGGTGATATAATCATGATAAAAGCGATATCATTGTTACAAGGAAGAGCAAGTGGTACTGATTTGTGTCCGATGCAAATTACATGGAATTGATTAAATAATATTTTTTTTTTACCAAATCTCTCAAAATCATGTTTAAATTTTCTTCAGCAAATAACCGGTTTCAATCCCACATAAAATCGAGGGAAGGCTTATTCTATATGTTATGATAACATATAAGTCTGGAAGTGGATTTTGAGCTATGGCCACTTTTAAGGGGCGATGTATACAAATTTTATCGAATATATTAATGATACATGCATAGGACTTTTCAAAGAATCCAAAAAATGCCAATATTACCATACTTCATGATTTTAAAAAAATTATCAAAATCATGATTTTCCACCTCCACAACGTATCGAATGGATGATGTGTAATGGATGATTGATGATAGATTGATTAATATTTTCCCCCAACTAGAATTAGTTTTGAATGGAGAAGCCGCTTGTTTTTTTTTCGCAAGTAATAATGAGATTACGGTTGGCATTTCTATATTTTATGAGCATTTTGTCATGGGGGGGGGGGGGGGCGAACGGATTATACCTTACCTGAGACTTTTTATTGTTGTTGTGAGAAGCCGTCATTCCATTTTTTTTTGGTTTGCACAAATCAAACTAGCACACCAAGACACATATTTCACGTTTTATATGAATCCACCTAAGACACAGCCTAATAGTGGGCAGAACTATTTAGTGCTTTGCACTCTAAGATACATAATACTTACGTATCTTATAAGAAAAGTCAAAATAAGAGAACAGTCTAGATATTTATGCCACGAATTATAAAAATAAACAATATTATATCTTAACATACATTTTTTTTTTATATGACTGACCAATCTTGTCCAGGTTTAATAGAAGAAACAATCAACAAATTGTATTAACAACGCCCAATTACATGCGCATGCCAGTTTAATTGAAAGTGCTATGCTAATCAATAGAGTGTGGTAAACGCTAATTACAACGGATTAATGGCTGGATCTATAACAACACTGTTTCACGCTTTAAGAGAGTATTTAGCGGTGATTTTAACGTTGTGAAATTCAATGCACGCCAAATTCAAATAATGGCAAGAATAGTAATTTAAAAGTACATAGCAACTTTTGTGTCTTTTTAATCTATACCTTTGTGGGTGTTCAGAATATTTAAAATACTATTTTAAAACGATTGTATTATTGAACCACTTGGAACCCGAGTGCCAGTGGATATGGACGCGTGAAAATGGACTTACAAAATGCAACACCTTAACACGTATTTCCGCCGAATAAAACATACCCTAAACAGTATTATTTTTGTTGTCTGTTTTTTCTTCCTAAAGAAGGATTTTTGTCAGTTTTTGCGACCCTAAACAAGTAAGAAATGTATGGGTTGTGAATATACCCTTTATTATCTGCTTTGCTTTACAGTTATTTTTGATCTCTGCTTAATTTGAGGATTTCTACCCCAAACACGTACATATCAATTCAGGGTTAATACAAACGAAACGGCCCTTTTCCACATTTTGCAAAAAGGACCCTTTTTAAGCGCGTTTTCCTCTTGTTTCACCACTGACGGCATCGTTAAAAAATACAAGTGGCCTCCTGGGACTTGGAATTACCGATATATTATCTATTTATTATCTCGGGTTTTGTTTATTTGTATACTTTGTACGTGTGCATGTGTGTCTGGGTGTGTACCCTCATTAATTGGGGTTTGTTTGGTTTCATAATATCAAAATGTAAAATAATTGATTGATATGCCTATACGCTTCATCAATAGCCAGTTCGTAAGAGAAATATATGGCAGTAATTTTGCGACAACAGATGAGAAAAAAATATTTTAATCGAACGATTACTAGGTTTCTGCGACCGATCAAAAAAAAGCTTTCAAATAAAAAAAACGGTTTTCGATAAACGGTTTTTTCTCTTTAATTGTGCAAAGTAATTGCGCGCCATAGACACAACACCGTCAGATCACATAAAAACCCGCTACCAACCCGAGACACAGTAATGATTAAGGTTATAAATGCTAACGTGAAACGGATAAATGTAAAACGAGAAACCGAAAAATTCGAACTGGTGGGATCCGAATCCCTCTATGCCAAAAAAATGTCAATTTCAGATGAACCAGTAAAATATGAAAGGTTTTCTCGGACACAAGTGAAAATGGGAGTATTTGTTTCATTAAAAGACCCGATTTTCACATCATTTCGTTCAATATTTTAGTTAGCATCTTTGTGCCCCAATAATCCAGAAGTCTACACTTGGACACAAAAAGGTATCATACAACAACATATGAGGTTTGTCATGCCTCCCCCAACCCCTCCAACCCGTCACTCCTCTTTTGCTTCGTTGCTCTTTTTTATTTGCTTTCAGTTAAGACTATGTTACATGTGTCAGTGGGAAGGTGTGTGTTACGTCGGAGAAAACAGGACGGGTAAACATAATGGCGTAACCACTCTAACACCTAAGGACCCCTTGCCTGTGGTACTAGTATTAACACTTCAGGAAAAAATGGTGTCTCGATAACAGATTAACATCGATAGATCAGGCGCTTCTTTCGGCAAACGTGTGATGACCACAAGTGTATAATATAGTAATGAAGGTTTTATAGTAGGATTTTTTTAATTCCTGTCAGTTCATTACAAATTTTGGGGGCGTGTACGACGATTCCCATTCGTTCTAAAACGTGGTATGCTTTACCGACCACATCATTACATAGAAATTGGATGTCAACGATCCCTGAACCAGATTAAGCCATAATTAAAAATGTCCCTTTCTCTCGAATAAAATGATTACTAGCAACTACCCTAAATACATTCCAAAACACCAACATTCAACATAAGCAAATGTACGAGTAAGTAATTTTACTCACCAAAGTTCTTACGTCACAGAATATAAGAAAATGTTATACGTTTACATTTTTATTCGTCGTGTTTCCAGAAAAAAAAAATATGTGAGAGCTTGGTCCAATCATTTAAGGTAGTAATTTTAAAGCGTTTGGTCACTCATAACAAACTACAATAATGTTAGTTGCCTAATCCTCGCTCTTCATTCACCCAGCCTCGATGTCCTTACCTTTTATTCGTTCTTGTATTGACTGGCAAACAAAGAATCGAGAATGTGTCCTTCAGACTATACTACAATCTATTCAATGGAATCTGGTATGAAGCTTGACATATTCGATACAAAAAAGTTCAGGTAAACTGATTAAAAAGCACTTATCATGGTTTGAACAAAGTTGAGGATTTCAGCTGTTAATAGGCTTTTTAGTTTTGATCTCACACATCCTCTCCTCCAAATGAGTGTTCGTACCATCGACAAATATGCGTTTACTGACGGGAATAAAAAATCAACTAATAGTTTTTTGTTTGTTAGCCTGGAATATTCATTATGTATCTAACAAAACAACCGTTTTTCAAATAATCGTCACCACCGTAGATTTTTAATTTCATTTCTTTCTAGTGTCTTAAGGTGTGACCATTTTGTGACCCACGAACACACATTACCCTGATGAATGCTGACGGAACTAAAGTGCAACTTTTATTCCGTTAAGTCTGCTGAATTCATCAGAGTTATTGTGTCCCAGTGGGTCCCTGTCATAATCCGTTAAACACGACCAATGCTGCTATATATAGACTGTGCTATTGTGCGAAATGAACCTCTTGCGTATTCATCCATTGAATGCTTAAACGGCCAGCCTGGCTAGCTTTAAAGGGACCTAATGGCATGAAAAATTACATAATGAAAATGACCTGATTGAAATCACTTCCACATTTTGAAAACCATAGGATTGGTTTACCATTCTGTAAAACAGTAAAAAACAGGAGAGTTCGGGGGGAGGGGGGTGGCAGTTTGTGGGAAGACCACTCTTCCATCCTCGTTGGTGTTATGGTGAGTTTCAGTTGAGGACTGCGAAGGTGTGCCTCAAATCCTTATGAGCATGCGCAATAGTCTCGTCGTTCATTGGGTCCCAGATAGACAGTCACCATTTTGGTCTGAATCGTTGCTGGTCTTTCCCGGGGGTTTTTTTTCTGTCAGGTCGACAACACAGGAATAACGAAGGTGGTGGAACGCTCGTCACACGGGACGACTGTAATTGCATGATACCCTCGCCCTACGGCAATTTGGTAGGCAACGCAACAAATCCTTATACATTATTTTCATTCCTTATTTCAAGGTAGAATCACCGAACTATTTATATTTCAATTGATAAATTTGAAAGATAAAAGGCTAAAATACTAAAAACACTCAATCGTTATTGTTTGTTATCCAAATTCAACCCGGCTGAATCAGTACAAAGTTGGACAACTGATCCTGACCATATCACTGAGGAGTGCAGGGTAGGTGTAATTTGCTCAGCGTTCTTTTAAGAAGTCCGAAGTCTGTTCTATAAATCCTTACGTACACTTTAATAAAAAAAACAGCGGCAATATTGCTGTTACATGATTAAATAGAATCTATTTGAACACATTAGGGACATTTCAAAATTCCCCACCGGGATACTGGTGGATCAATGCGGCTGGCCCGCTGTCACTGTTTTAAACAAAATAAACATACTTCAAAACGCACAGAACCGAGCCTACCGGCCAGTCAATCACCCGGCGGGTACGTTTTGAAGCCAACCCTTAATAACTTATAATTTATTAATTACACACATTCAAACCAATTATTGGAATCACCGTATCCTTCAAAATATTATTTGGAAACGGTAGAACGCGGCCATTTTACTTGTAACCGACCTCGTTTGGTCTGAAATGTTTTGGCTGTGTTTTGTACCTTTTTCTTGTGGTTTTTAAGTGGTCCCCTAAAACGCGAAGATCATACGTGTAACCTTAGACGTTTAAGATGCAAACCTACACTTCTAAATCATCTTAGTGCTGTAGCATAGGGTAGCCAATTGGTTCAAAAAACGTGTAAGTTTGTATCATGTAACCTAACACTAGTAACATGTTCTTACGCTGTAAGAGATCATCTTACACGTCTTTAGGGTTGCGCGATACGAGAGATTCCGTGTGGCTGATATTTTCTTACGCGTTTCTCCATCTATGACTCTTGAAAAAACTAAAAATTTATTCTTTGCCCGCGGTTGAAAACAATTGCACCATAACCACCCTAAAGGAGGGTGAAAGCATAATATATGGCTTTTTTTTTGTAATTTGTGAATACAACGGAATAAATTCCAATCCTAAATGTTGATTGTCCTTTTCTAAATAATTTTCACCATGTTTAAAAGAATATTTGTTAAGGGCTTGGTCTTTAAAGATTAATAATATTGCCAATTCACGGCCAAGTCGCATTAATCAGGAAGCTCATCGCATATACCCGCGATCACAAATGGTATACGACCAGTCCATCACTACAGACACATCTTACAACGTGTATAATTTCACCTGATTTTCATTGGTCGTGCAACACTACGGTGTAAGTGAGGGGCTGAATGTGGATTTTTTCAAGCTTTATCATAACATGAATTGCCAATTCAAGTGGTCTCGCTATGTTATAAGACGTGTAAGGTAGCTTCTTAAACGTTTTAAGGTTACGCGTAGAATGTTACACGTTTTTAGGACTGCTTGGGCGATTTTTCCCATTCATAGGGGCTTCTTGAATGGCGTCATTTATTTCCTTTATTTCAGGGCCGACGTCAATAGTCAAAACTACCGAAGTGTCGACTAGTGCTAAGAGATAACCACTGCGATAGGTAGTTTCACTTGAGCTTGTGTTTGCTTTCTTAGGGTCAAACGCATCTGAAACCAAAAGAGCTTCCGGGGGCTTTTGCCCCTGGACCCCCACCGGAGTATATACTCGGGGACAGAAACCCTTTGACGAGCGCTTACCACCTGGTTGTAAAAGAGCGTAGTGATCAGGCATAGGACCGCACAGTGTTTTGTGAACATGTACTGACTGTAATACTGACTGTAGGGCTTGTACATGCCAGCGCCGCATATGGACTGCCCTGTTCGCTCAAAGCTCATTTTTGCAGTCATACGAGCGACACGCACGCAGATCGAAAAAACACCCATCCCAGCAAGAATAATAACAGTCGTCCTGCTGCCCTTTAAAAACATAAAACAACCGGTAGATCATAGATTAAAGACAAAAATAGGCACAACCACATTGTACAATACTGTCGAAGTTTTAACCCTCGTCTACCGAGCCATTTTTTTGTAACAAAACGGCCGAAGGGGGGGGGGGGGGGGTTACCAACTCCCTGTGATTTTCGTTACTGAACACCCGATTCTTAAATTTGTACCAAGATACTTAGCGTTCCTTCTTTCCATTGGTATCGAAATAAGTACTAACAATCCCATTATGACGTCACCATGAAGTCATAGGTGAGACAGTCCCGAAAATACCTGAGATATAGGTTGGAAAATTGGATATTTCGCATTTTAGCGACTCAACAACCTTATTATAGCTCTAAAAATGCTGTCATATATAAACTATCATTTTCCCATCAAGTAGAAGGTCAAAAAAAACCGCATGAAATCTGATTTTCCTAACCTTTTGGCGAAAAATTGAATTTTTCAACTGTGTGTGTCTATGGAAATGGCGTTTTTGCTGACATGCTACTTTATGACGTCAGTGTGACGTCTGCTAGGCAGTTTGGTACTCAATTTTGGTATCAATGGAAAGAGGGGACCATAGCTAATCTATTGGTTGCAAAATCAAGTGTCTGTGATGTTCCTGTGTTGTGTTTAGGCATGTTGGTATCTTATCTTCCTAGAGGGGGGGGGGTGGTGGTACCAACCCCCCCCCCCCCCCCCATCGATCAATTTGGGATCACCCTGGATCCTTACCAATACCCCGGTGGATGTTGTTTTTGGATGAAAAGGAGCGGAACAGGTCAATTGAACAATTACATTAAAGTAAGTTGGCACCAAAAGTGGTTTTTAGCAGCCGGGGAAAACCTGAAGGGGGGGTGGTAACCACCCCCCCGCACCCTTCGGTAGACTAGGGTGAAGAACCAAAAACAAAAAAAAATGTGTGTCTAATACTTATCAATAGAAGGTTTTGTTTGTCCATACTAACCCCTATGCCTACCACTGTCATCGCAAATCGCACGTCGTCCATCATTCGGGGAATAAATTATACTCGATTCTTTCACTAGATTTCATCAACACATTTTCCACATGACCTCTTGCAGCTGGTCAGGGGAAAGCTTATTGTCCTAGCACTTATACTTGAATTGTATTCGCTTTTCGTTAGAAATTCCTCATGAGCTCGCAGAAAATGACACCACTACACGCAGCTTGAGAAAGCACGGGTGAGCCGACAAACTGTTCCATAAAGTGAGCAAATTCGGCGTAAACTTCTCCAAAGAAACTGGAAGGAATTCGAAACCGATTTTCAAGTAAAGTGACGAATTCGACCTCGCTGTGCATTAGACGATAATTCAAAAAAAAGACCAAATGTACAGTCGCATGACCTGTAGGAAACATCACGAAAGGGTATGTCTGAACTTGGGCTTCAACTGCTCAGCAAAAACTCGCTGGCTGTCGTCATCTTCCCAGCCCCAAAAACGCGGAAGTTCAAGTCGCAATATCGTCAAAGAAAGACCGAATATAGTCGCGAAAAGAACATCCTTTTTGCTACTTTATAGGGACATTCGTCCGGTCGGGTAGACTTATCATTTATACTTACTACCTCGACGAATAACCACACTGTTTCAAAATGTTGGCCATGCGGATGGAATGCAAGCATCGATGTCAAAAACGGAAAAGGAACAGGTTAATCATTCTTCATGCCGGGAGTAAACACGGTTTTATCCTTCCCAAATGGCGCTACTCTCTGCTTTCAAGAAGCAAGGTAAGACTTCAATGACGAGATGGACGGCGAACCCTTCTTGAAATGGTTTGAAAATCAACTTTTGCCAACATTCCCAGAAATATCGCGCAAATTCTTATGGCAAGTGCGATTTACACTTGGTTTTGCCAGAAAAAGGTCCCCAACATAAGCTCGAGAAATCAAGAAAATGCAGCTTGTGGTTTGAAATCGCCATGACATCGTTATGAAAGCAACAAGATCAAGCACAATTATAATTGATTCCAATGACCAAGGTACATTATTCCCACATAGCTTCTATATGAGCTCGCAAAGAACACAGGCCATGATAAATTCGTATACCGCCATACACTGCAATTTCAACGCCATCGACTTTATCTGGCACATACCAAAGGTGGTTTTGGAAGGAAAAACACGTATTTTTACCCTTGAGCCATGTGAAACTTTTGCTTCACCAAGAAGAGCTGGAAGAAGCGTGCCACAGGAAACCTTGCAGAAAGCTTCGACACATGCAGAAAATCTGGAAAAATTCATTTTCAAAAATGAAAATTAAACTTAATAGTAGACTGACTGATCAAGACTAGCATTTTTCAGATTTAAACCGTTTGAAGACAGTGACACGAGTCCGAGGAGGAAAGTGAAAAAGAATCCACTAGCTACGTGCACTGGTTCATTCAGCGTATCATAGTAGACTTTTGTTGATAAAAACAATCAAAATCTCCCATTATCTTTAGACAAACTTTCATACTTTGCCAGTACATTTTATTTTTTAATGCTTTATACTAAATTATGAAGTCAAAATAGCCCCATTAAGAACGTCGTGAGGTCACCACTTTTCAGAGATAAAAACGTTATCATTAATGTTTTAATTTCATTCGCATACATTCGAGCTACTACTGCTAGTGTTTTTATGCTCGTTTAGCCGTGACTATTTGTTAACATTATCATGACTAATCGTAGCTTATATGCACCGTACAGATTTATAGCTATTAGTTATCATGCCACCCATAAAGTTTAAAATTCTTAAAGTACCTCAGAAAAACTCTTTCTTTTGCCCTTGATTATAAACATTTATATTTTCTTTCAATTTAGATGATGTCCGCATCACCACACAGATGATTTGGAAAAAAAAAAACCCCGGATGATGGTACAAAATTCATTCTTTGATTTTGTCTGGCCACGTTTTCAGATGGTATTAAAATGTTTACCATTTCCTATCAGGGTCAACCGACGCGCTTACATCGCTCTGTCGCCAACCCAGACCCCTGCCGCTGACGAACCTGGTGAAATAGGCACGCCTAAATAATAAGGCAATACAAACTTTGGGAAGATTATAACATCATATAACAAGTACAGTATACTCGAATGAAGATGTGGCTTATTCGTACCTATATGCGCAATAATGCCGCTTTAAAAGACCTAACGCCACTTGGGTACCTAATGAAAAAAAAACCACATGTTTTAATGTAATTACAATAGTAAATACGCTTTATGATGACCTCCGCGTATGACGTTCCCACCATAAGAACTCAAACGCGCGCACAAACTACATGCGTGCTACTCGTAGAGCATCCTACGAGTGCTGTATATCATGATTAATTAACAATTAAAAGCGGCCTGGCTGTTCGATTTCATACGGAGAAGATGAAAGCACGAAACAAGATGAACGCAAAATTTAGGAGCCACATGGACATATAAAAATAATTATTTATGTTTGACTTAATTATTTCTCAGTTTGAAGTTAACTCTGCGCTAGCTATTCTTGCCTTGGAATTTTTCTCGGGACTACGCACCTGAGGTAAATTCCTCGGGACCAAACAAAATCTCTCCGTTTTATTAAAACATTGACTTCGAAACTGCTATTGGCAGCTATGAACCTGAAATTACTATTGCATTCAAAATTCTCCATATGTTACTTTCATTGTTTAGTAATTGGAGGATGGGAAAACGATAAATCTGGAGTCATATGTAATTCTAATGAGAGTGATTGGAAACAATTTCCTTCCCCTGAAATTCTGAGTACCACCGAGACCAGAGATTATTATGTTTCTTTCGCTGATAATCATATCGAAGTTGGCCTTTTGGGTGGAGAACCATTTATCAGTCACGACATTGAATGTCCGGTGAACGTCAAGTATATCGGATTAGCATCAGGTTGGGGCGGGAGTGCAGACTGGACATTCTGTGGATATGGTGAGTGTACCGGATTAACATTACGATTTTCATAAAGTCATATCATTTTATTACGTTTTCCAGATTGATAACAACCATGTTTTGAACTTGCCTGGTATCCTAATCGCTTCTATAGGAAACCATGCTTTGATTTTCTGTCGTGCGCGTCAGAAAATCCTAAATCATCTTCTTATCACATAAAGCGGCGTATTCGGCTTATTCACTTCAAGTGTGATCTAATACACTGGTAAGCTTTCCAAATATGCAGAAAACCCGGGTTCGAAAGAAATTGAGGGCGCTTCTTTCTGGAAATGTCCTCGGTCTCTGTAATCGTTAGTTTGTTCAGATTCATCACCAGGTTTATATCGAAAGGTCAACTGCAAAGATGGTTAGGCCCCTTGTAAAATCCGAGTACACATGTATTGTACTTGGAATGTACTCCAAATGTGCTCTATTTGGATCAAGTACGTTGTTCAGTGTTATGATGGAATATATTTCGAGCACCAAAATAGCTCGAACGAATTTATTTTTCTAGACAATCTTGAGGTTGCAATTTGGACGTGTTTCTTCTTTTTAGATACACTCGTATATTCACGCACATTTGTAACAAAAGTACATGTTCTCTAAATTACTTTATCTGTAGATATCTCTCAGTAGTAACATTTCGAGTACTATTTTATCGAATACCTTATGGCTGGTAGTCTGAAAGGAAGACGACTTTAGACCTGGGTTTTTAAACTCAGGGTTTAGTCCTACATGAGGAGACCTCTTTTCTTTCAAAATACTGTGAAAGTTAAATGTAACGGTTGAGAAATTCCTCATGGATGGAATGGAACAGCCCATCCATGAGGAATTTTCTCACCCGTACAGCACATTTAAGTATGTTTGTAAGAAAAAAGGGTCCCTCTTGTAGACTAACCCTGGTTTAAACCCGCGTCTAAAGTTAGACTCCTTTCAGATTACCAACCATATCTACACAAGTGAACAAGTATTTCGGGTTCGGGGTGATAGGCCCGTAGCCAGTACCTCGGGAAAAAAAGCGCCCTATTTCCCTCTAACCATGTAGTATTTGTATAATACTGGCGTATGACGATTGGTAGGAAAACAACAAATCCTATCTCTATATTCTCATTCTTCTTTAGCTATGATCACCATTTTTTTCTTATTTCGATTTAATAATTTGAAAGATAAAATGATAAAATACTGAAACACTAATCGTTATTGTTTTTGTCCAGATTCAACACCAGCTGAAATCAGTGACAGGTTGACAACTGATACTGACATAACATCTGATGAGCAGGGTAAGGTGTAAATGCACATGTTCATTTTAAGAATCGAAAGTCTGCTCTATAGAATCTTAAAGACATTTGAGAACAGCGGCAATATTATTGTTAACAGGATGAAAATATGAATCAATTGGAAAATAGAGTAATGTCTTAACTTTACCTGGACCCGTGCTAGGCAATTTCGTACACCAAGGATTTTAGCGGTAAAGGTTGACCGGTTGTGACATGCAGCCAACACACTTTTGTGGGCAGACCAGCCGATATCGGGTTACAGTTTCATTGAAAAACAGCCTAGAGGGCAGGTTCCGACCAGAATTACATGCCTATGTCTCGCTAATTTTAGCAATGGTTCAGATTCACTGCGCTAAAACAATGAAACCGCTGAAGCGAATCTGGACTACTTCTATAGCCCAGGTTCCCAGGTATAGAGTTAACCTTTCAAACATTTAATAATTACACGATATTGAAACACGGGGCGCGTTTATTTGAATCACTTTATCCATTTAAATATTAAGGTGAAAGTAGAACGCGCTATCTTTGACTGTGACCGACATGAATGTTTGGCTTTTTAACTTAGTTTCTGGAATGCGTATATTTATTTCAATCAAACATTGTTGCTGCTCTTCCAGGGTCGACATCAGTAGCCAAGACTACCAAAGTGTCGACTATTGCTAAAGAGATAACCACTGCGATAGGTAAGGAAGGCTCAACTGAGCTCTATTTGCTTCATTTGGATCAACACCAAATAAAAAAACAAGTAGACAACTGGTACTGATAAATCCCTGGGAGGGCGATGTTTCATTTTTGGACAGGTATGTGCCACCCTAGACCCTCCCAGGGTCTGTGGTAAAACACTGGTATGGAGATTATATATCCCTCTGAGTCCCAACCCAATGTATTTTGAATTTTGTCAATCCGTGGAGAAGTTGATTCGTATGAGGGCGTATGGGCGTCCATGTGGTCAAAAATGTGCAGCACAGTATTTAAAGGACCATGCCCAGGGTTCAGGGCGGGCCAGCCTTTTTTTTTAGATTTTAGTTTTTTATTTGAATTTTGTATATACATTGGATGCATAGTGTTGGTGAGTGCAATTCCAAACAATAAATAAGATTGATTTTATTTTAATCTCAATTATACTGTGGCCCTGAATCCGAAGATAGAGCCGAGACGGGGACATTCAGTGCCATCCAGATTTCAAATCTGACGTCTGCCGACTAATTTCAGGATATAAATTTTGTATCTCTGAATAGAATTGGAAATTGGGGTGTTTTCAGGATTATTGGAAATGAGGGCTTTGGATTTGATTTCCATCAAAATTCGAGGTGTTTGAAATGTGGGCTACACAATTCTTCCATACAGGTGGGGTCCCTGACTGTTTTAAAGTTCCAGGAATTCAAGTCATATTTAAAAATCGCTTAAACGGGAGTCTTTGGAACTGAAAATCAGCCTGAAATGACGGGTATTATTGGAAGGACATACCATGCCACATTTCAATTTGAATACCCCTCCCCGATGACAAATCACTTGTGCAGAGTGCAAAGGGCTAGTGGTGTTAAACTGTCCGTTTGGGTTCGTTTTTGCAAGGTCTTATTTGAACGTTACATGCGTCTGTCAGTAACTCGTTAGACATTCAAACTTACAACACCATAGTAGTTGTTGATATGATGCACAAATACACCCTGCGCACGTCACGTTTATCCATTCAAAACATGTAACCCTCCAACATCGTTACCGTTCTGTTCAGGGTCGAATCACATTCGCAACTACGAAAGCGTTGAGTACTGCTAAAAATATAACCACTGAGATTGGTAAGCTTACTATGTAGTATGTATTAGTTTCATATAAGAATATACCCCTTTTCTATGCGATACTATAAGACTCTTAATATTTTGCTTTTCAGGTTCACATCACGAAGTAATAGATGACATCTAATACTGCAAATCAAATACAGGGCAAGGTAAGTACATAGTACTAAAGTTCCTAACATTGCTGTTTACATGATATAAATGGAATCTATGGAAAACACCGCACATATCAAATACCGAGCACGTTAAGCATAGATACTAGTTCATTAGCATTAACTGATGTAAATGTGATCGATTGCAAATAAAGCAAATGTTTTCATCGGTCCGCCACTTTATCCATTCAAAGATTTAATATTGAAACGACATTAAACATGCGGCATATTTCCTCTTAGGACGAATTCAATGGGAATCTATTTGGAATAACTCTATCCATTGAAATACTAATATTTGGCTATGCCGATCAGGGAGCTTCCTGGGAGAGCTATAGCTTTCTGATGCGTATATTTATTTCAATCAAACATCGTTAACAGTACAGTTCTGTCCAGATTCGGCACCACAGTCATACTATTAAAGTGTCGACAAGTACTAAAGGGACAACCACTGCGATAGTAGTGTCAAATTTTGAGAAAACATATACGTATTACTTTAATATTTTGTTTTTTAGTTGTTCAGCTACATTTTCACTCAAAACATAACTGTAAGCCCATTACCGTCAAGACCACGGCGTTTTTTTAGTACGCACAAAGGTCGATGTTTGATGAAACACAACGACATCGACCAATGGGTCGATCTGCTATTTTCATAAAGCCATGGCCTGCCAATCCATGCCTGATTTTTATCAATTTTGGAGGCATTTGAATTGCATTTGGGGTTAAACAAAACAGAAAGATAGGTTCCCTGGAAATTAAATAGGCCTAGGCTTATTAAATGGGAGTCTAAAATGAAAATGACCGGTCTTATGGACGGCACATTTGTTTTCTACGTCCTCGTGGACGCGAAGGTCTCGAAACACCTTTATGCACAGCAATCAAATAAGCCTTGGCACAACATTATTGAATTTTAATATCAACCGGTAAATATTATTTTAGCAAATTGATTGTTTCGCGATTTGGAATGTCCCAAAACCACATTACATGGCAATCACAATTCATAGAACTATCCATCAATTTATAATCCTTACAAATCCTTAGAAATGCCATTCTATGTGCTTAAAATTCACAATGAAAGGCACCAAAACAGTGCTAAAATCCGAGAAGCTCCCGGGGCCCCCGCGCCTCTGGACACCCGCCAAGGGCCATAGGGTGGACTCAACCCGTGATTGCTCCTACTACGCGATCTGGGAGTGCCCACACGTTGTATATTGTTCCCGCTTATATGCTCCTGCCAGTCTCTTTTTTGGGTATCGATGCTTCATTACTCAATTTTAAGACTGATTAGATTACATTAGCCTTATAAAATGTTGATCCCCCACGTGTCAATTTACTCGAAAGGAGGTCAATGTTTTAAATGCTGATAGTTCATCAAGCGACAGTCTGGCGAGAAGCGTTTTTAAAAAACATTCGAAATATATGCAATTATTAAGGTAATGCACAAATCCACTGTAAGAGGTAGGTATGCGCACATTCACGTTTATCCCAGAGGGTGTATGAGTCAATCCCACATGCAGCAGTTTTGGGAAAGGACATCGCCGGATTAAGGAGGAAGGGAGGGCCCTCTATATCATAAGGTTATATTTCACCATCAATTTGAGTTGGTGTTTGACAACTACTTTATTCAGAGCAAGGTGTTTGTATCCCCAAAATACACTTGTATCAAGAAAAAATGAGAAAAGTTGGAGAAAACTTCAGGGGCATGCTCTCTGGAAAAAGCAAAGCTTAGAGTCATGCTTCCATTTCAATGACCCTTGATTACTTATAAGAGAAACAGGAAGATGTGGCAAGCTGCCCTTTGTCATGGAGCTTGTAATGTAATGACGCCTACAGAGAGACTGTTGTCTTTCATAAGCTACAAGAGGTACATGAGGCGCCTTATAACACTACCAAAATACCCATGTGCCTAAGATTGGATTATAAACCGTCTTCAACAAACAGACTTGGAAAAAACAAAATGGCCAATGACCGCGCTATTTATATCATGAAGCACAGTAAACTATTAATAACAGCTAATAAAATTACTATTCCTATGGCGCAGTTCATAGCTTCCAGTCACCATTGTATTGAGCAAATAAATCACCTGTATTTTAGTATGAATTTATGATACCAGGACCGTGCAATGGTAAGCTGTTGTCTGTTACCATGTGCTTATTCAAGGCTACTGAACAGAGCCCTTGTTAGATTAGCAGGTTCTTACCAGATAGCGATTATGGTATGGTTTGTATGTAAAAAGTTCGTATGTTGTTTTGGCAATCCATTTAGTGTTCCGGGGCCCCCCAGAAAACAAAATGCAAAAATGAGGTCTTTTCCACCCAAGAACAGACGCCACTACATATATTTGGTAAATAATATAGCGCACATCCTTGCAACGCGGGCACTTTGGTTCTTGGGGTTTGGAAAGGCTTCAAATATGGAAATTTTAATTACCCATTGAAGCCTTGTATTATAACTTTACATAAAAAACCGACCTTTGGGGAATTTATGTAAAGTGGGATTTTTTGAAAACCAGCACAAGGTTAAAACTTTGAGCATGTCGCTTTATTATGCAAAACGATTCAAGTTCATCCATTCTCATAAAAACTAGAGAGGCCGTCCTTACATTCATATCCGGCGATGTCTTGACTTCAATATGGTCATGTGATCCACCAAATTCCTATCTTAACACATAAAAACCCCCGACTTTTGTATTAATTTTTCACCCTAAAGTGTTTTGCAATGCATTATGGTAATGGTTCAAAACACCCTATGCGTTATCCATTCAGCTGCACCTAATACTAACCTCGCTACACATGGATAGTGTGCCGCACAGTTGAATGGTCACCGAGCGAAACAAACAGGAAGTCTTTTCTACCTGGCAATATGCGGGAATAATTGAAACAACCTGCTGGTGCCACATATTCAACATATGTTCTAGTGTTATAAAAAATTCTTAACTTTGGCAAGGTGTATGCATGGTTTCCCGCCATATTTGCCAAGGGAGAAATGCACTTCCTGTTGTCAATCGGCGACTCAGACCCGCTATCCATGGGTAAGAGGTCAGTGGGAACAATCCATAGTAGAGCTAAATAAAAGAAACTTAGAGGGCGCAGTCCCATATTCCGCTAACGTAAACAGCTGACGTGCCCCGCATGGGGAGCGGGCCGACCATTATCAAAGAGGGCAACAGAGGACGAAGTACCACGGATTGTAACCCACAACAGCGTACGAGTTTCAATGCGGAAGTACACAATCGAATCGACATGACTGTAATGGTTTTATCGTACGTCGAGCCGTACA
>JAMKCH010024600.1:0-26793 GCA_023653785.1 Ophioderma brevispina
ATTTGTAGTAATTTTACGAGGCGATCGGACGAAACATCATTTTAATTATCATAAAGAAAACCTAGTAGGAAGGTACATTGGCAATAATGTCAAATTATGATCACCTTTGGAGTCACAACACTCGATACAGTATATTTGAAAAACTTTCTAAAGTAAAAAACAAAACATTTTGGCCGGTACTTCACAAAAAGAGGGTTAACTTTAACCCAGTGTTAATTTTAACCCTGGGTTTTAAAGTTCCCATAGAGAAGAATATGAATATAACCATGATGTGGGTTAACCCTGTTTAACCCTGGGGTTTAAAGTTAACCCGCTTTTGTGAAAGCGGCTTTGAGGTTAAGATGGCAGTTGCCGGTGTAGCATGGTCCGGCTACAACGGTCAGGAATAGGGCACTCAATTCAGTTGACCCTTTTCACCGCAAATTTAGTTTTACGCTTTATTCTATTATCGTTATGGAGCCAGGACTATGGTCCCGCCGGACTATAGTGGCTTTCACACCGGCATTTCTACTGCGGTGCCAATGGGTTAACTTGTATTTCAAAGATCTGACGTTTAATTTCAATTCCAAATTGCCAAAATGTCTGATTATCAAGTGGTATTTATTAAAATCTATGTGTGCTGTGTTATATCAAAATAATTATTGCGACTATTTAGTAAGTACACAGAGAAAATATCAGTTAGTTTAATCTTAATCAATAAGTTGCTTGAAACTCAAAGTAATATCGTAGGTATGTGGGGAAAGTAAGTAATAGCAAAGGAAAAGAGGAAAAACGAAAAAAAATATTTTGAGGAATATGTTTTAATATCAAATTATTGATCTTAAGTTGGCTTAAATTAATCATGTAAGTAAACTTTATACTGTAAGCCTATCTAATGAGAATTAAAAACTGGGACCCTCTGATATGAACAATACATAACCACGATACTATGATACCTTATATAAGGGAATAAATAATAACATTCGTGTAAGATGAAGCGAATCTACTACATTCGTGTAGATGAAGCGAATTCTTAGGCTCACAATAGATGGAAAACTTAACTTGGAAAAAAACAAATAAATAATGTAGGTACAACATGTGCCAAGAAATATTGGTGTTTTAACTCAAGTCAAGTTTCTCCCCAGAGCAAGCACTGTATAAAATTATTTGCCTCCTTGCTATTACCCTTTTTAAACTACGGTTTGCTTCTTTGGGGTAATGCAAACCAAAACGGCTTATAAGTTTTAAGATACAAAAAACCGCGCTTTGAGGATTATTTCAACAGCTCATACTTATCACCGTCCAAAACCCGTTCAAAAAAGAGTTATATGCTGAATATCTTCGATATGTATCAGGAAAGAAATTGGAATATTTATGTATAGTACAAAAATCACATGCTTCCACAGTCATTCGACGGGATTGACAAAATCAATCAAACCATAAATATACTAGAAATAAAGCACGATTGACCAGCTGCATAGGTATCGAGTACAAAATATTTAGAATAATGAGTCCTAAAAACTGGAATGAATTGCCTAAGTATGTGAAAGCTTCAAAATTACGGTCAATTCAAAGAAACATTATTACTTTACAGCACGTGGCATCATATTCGATAAATTATATACCATTAGTTTTGTGTAAAATTTCTAATACTGATCTAAAAATTTGTAACTAATACCAAGGTATGTGCAATGTCTGTACAAATAAGTTAACTTAAATGAAGATGTGCATCACCATTACATAGCGGGTTACTTCAATATTCAAATATTGGGGGGTATCACAATTTTACCTACTTTAGGCCATTTATTGAAATCACTACGGTAATGAATCACCTATAATATTTCATTTAATTGTACATGTTCTAATTGATGTTTTTGCTTTGCTTGTTTTTTGTTAGTAAGTTGTTTTTATGTTCTGTTTGATTGTTTAAATGTTATTTGTTTTACAGGGGGTACAACATTTTCAGGCTATTGCTTCCAGTTGTACCTCCCCCATCTTCTTGTAATTGCGATTAGCTATGTGTTTTTAAATGATGCAAATAATGAGTTGAGTTGAGTTGAGAACCTTGAATTTTACTGCGTTACTTTCCTTTCAAATTAAAATATTGCAAATTAAAAAAACAATATCGTAGCAAAACGTGAAAGGGTTTTCAACAAGATTTTTTTTGAACATATAAACAAATTGAATGGAATACGATTCAGTGCGTGTGTTGTGACTTTCTGGTGGTACAGGGGAGGGGGGGAATACGGAGGCAAGAGGTGGTGGAAAGAGAGCCAAGGGGTCTTCTCTTGTTGATTGTCCATCAACAGTTGTACATGAGTATTTTACTATTTTTTTCAGAATTTAACCGTAACTTAATACATCCTATGTTTATGTTAACATTCCAATTAAATACGGTGTAATTTGTGAAATTTATCTCAAGAAACGTATAGTTGTATCATTACAAAATTAAAATAAATAACTATGTCTAAAAACAATAATAAAAACAACTCAACTGGCGGATTCAAACCTGACAAACGTAGGCTCCCTTTTGCCGTGATCATCGCCCGTATCCTCGCTTAGCCATTCAATACCTCTTACAATCTACGTCTATTAAAGAACACACTAAAAGCATATTTTTGTTTAAACGTCCTTAACCACTACTAACTTGCATCTTGTTTTTGACTAAATAACGTGCACTGTAAAAATTACAGTGGACTTCACAAAAAAAAAGATCAGAAAAAAGACAATACCTGGCCGTAATTTAAAGAGATATGTTTAAAAGAGATCTCCTATTTTGAACTTTGAATTATATCCAACATAAATTATGCACTTTTATTTGCTGGATTGTCAATTATAGGTTATTTTACAGGAAAAATTACTGTAAATCATACAGGAAAATAACTGGCAGCAATTCTGCCAACAAAATCCCATAAACTCAGCTGTTTTAGTTTTTCCATCCAAATTCCCCACACAACAAAAATAAAAAAACTTTATATTTTTTTACCGTTTATGCATTAATGTGTTAACCAAACTAAGGTCCAGGTCCGATCGCTAAATCCTCGTCTCCATAGAACCGCAGATTTTACCCGAAGTGGTCAAAATTTTGGTTTATTAGAAGAAAGCTACTATTTTCTCTCATTTACCCTGTTAATATTAGGGCTAAAGGATATTTTTGGTTTGGATTTATAGCGAAAATAGACCCATTTTTTGGTCGACCCAATATTAGTTTTACATACTCAATGGGGATTTGAATATTTTTTTAGCTCTCATCAAAACGGGGTTGAAATATCGGCGCGAAACTTACAGATAGGGTTTTTTGAGGTGAAGGCCATACTACCAAGATTAAGAATTTTTAGACTTACTGCACCGTAAAATTTTGGTTACAGTTTGTGGATAGGCTACTAAGTTGGTGTTCGTCAGTGCTTTTTTTTTCAACACATTCACAATCTCTGTAATAACTCGCCAAAGATATATTTTTTCAGTGTTTTGATTTAATCAATTTCACAGTATACTGTAATTTTCACAGTAATTATTTGGCTAATTTGTTTGTCATGAAACTGCAAAATTACGTTTTTTTTAGTGTGGCAAAATCGTCTCAAAATACAGCTACACACATTGTCCTAATATATAAACATCTGACCACTGCTATAGGCCACCCAGTGTTGATCGAGAGAGGTATCAATCTTGCAATATCCATTGTCCACTTTAATAATCTGTCGTACGTAGTTTTCAGGTACATCAAGCAGACGAATGCAATTGGGTCTGTTGCGAAGACCTTTCATTTGGCGTTTGGGTATGATTTCCAAAAGTGAAAAATCTATTATATCTACAAATTGGAATGCTTTTTTTGCTCAATATTTTGGTATATGAAAGAGCTTGTGATATAGTCAAAAAGACTAAAAAAAAACCAGACCCAACTGACAATCAAGGACACCTAAGGTGGATCCAAAGGATACACTGCACTTCACAAACAATGGCAAATTAAAACAACTTTAATGAGAATTGCAACTCCCTAGGGGGAACACAGACACTCAACAAACTACTATACAAATTGTATAGTAGTGTGTTGAGTGTCTTTTTTCCCCCTTGGGTGTTGCAACGCTCATTAAAGTAGTTTTTAATTTTTTTGATGAGATAGTATCCTAAATAAAATTCATAATTAATATAATTTAATATGCAAAAAACTCAATTTCCCCCAAAATGGTCGATTGGCCTGTTTGGAAGACTCATGACGATACTAGCTATGGTAGTCGCTAAACTGAGCCTTCAAGCCTCTATTAGATTTGTCAGCACAAACAATTCGACTCAAAGAAGGAATTTAAGTTATTACACAAGCAGTAAAAAAAAATGACCCTAATTGTGGTCCGCAATTTTAAATTTTTAAATAACGTATATATGTAACATATTGGTATCATCGTAAATCCTAATTTTATTATATTCAAATTTTGCTGCAAAGGTAATTCCAATCGGTTAGTATAGGCCGAGCTACAGTCTTTTCAATCAAGTAGTCCATCCCCATCCACGCATTCCCATTTGGAATGCACGGCCGGCCAATAGCAAATGACAACCCCAAAATGATAAGGGTATGTCTATGTTTAATGTTCAATAACATTGTATCATAAAGGTTAAAGCAGTCTTATTTGTAATACTTTTTTCAGATATGGCATGAGGCAAGGAGAAAAAGACCGGCAAAGGGATGATGAGAAGACGGAGGGGGGAAAAGGATCTATGGAGAAAGGGGGACATAGGAAAGTGGGGGGAAGTAAGACGTTATTTTGTTTCTCTCCCTCTCCACAGCTGTAAACCTCAAAAGGTTTTGCCCGATGTATGGTCCGGCAGGGTATTATCATTCAACCTCCCAGAAACCGGAGACATGGATTCAATGACTGTATGGGTCAACGGGAGTGTTTTGAGATGAGGACGTAGAAACGTTCAAGAGGGCATCGAGGCAAATCGTGACTGAATTTTGTGTGATAACAGAGCAATCAGAAAAAAAAAAAACTTTATTCTTCATCGATAAAAACCCCATTTTTCTGGACACTGATTTCCCTTCGCTGAACGCCGTTCATTTTAATGTGTCCGTGGACGAGCGCAAAACCGACTACTTGTCTGTATCTAACCGATGTGGAATTATCTAAGATTATATATATGTTACTTAAAAATTCAAAATGGGGACACAATCAAGTCAATTTTTTGTCTCACCTGTAAAACACATCCTATAGCAATACTTTAAATAAACTCCCTTATTTTTAGATCCCGTTGTGAAAATTCATTATAAAACTTTGTACACAGTTGGGTCGTTTTAGAAACCTCCAATTCTTACATGTTCTTTCAAAACTTCGTGGTAATGCATGTTCTATAATTGTGTTAATCTGTTCCATAGGTTTTGGTTTTGCCTGAGCCATTTTATTTACTGGGGTTAACTGCACAAAGATACATGAAAACGGCAAGTCCTGGATGATCACATACAGATATGCTAAAATAATAAGGTGTGTATTCCTATTCTTCTGTTTGAAACATTTGCATGTCGCTAGTCAGAATACGCCTGAGTGCGTAATTTATTTCAAAGGAAAGCCTTGCGCGTCATGCTGCTTAATATATTTTAATGAGAGGAGTTAAGTTGGTTGTCCTTAGGAACCCCCCTTGTTTTTCCTTTGTGAATTCCTAATTTATTACTTATTGTGTTATCGCCCTGGCCTGCAACCTGCATGTGTGACATCCAATTCGTGCAAATTCCTTCGGGAAACTGGTTTCCATGGGGGAGGGGGGGTACCCATGGAACCCCCTTGTCCACCAACGGAAGTAAGAAACTTTGTCTACTTAATGTTAAGTTTAGGGTTAGTGTTTTTGTTATTTTATTGATTTTTTAGTTTTTTTGGTGTGGGTTTGGGTTATGGTTTGGGCCCCGGGTTTTGGGTTGGTGTTTGGTTAGGGCTCAGGCAGAGTAAAGGTTTATGGTTCGGTTATAGGGATAGTGTTTTGTACTAAGGTTATTTGGTTAGGGTTTAGGTTTAGAGCAAAGTTAGGGTATAGTGTATAGGGTTAGGATTTATTTAGGGATTTGGGTTTGGATCACGATAAGGGTTTGGTTCGGCTTGGGGTTATGGTTAGATTTGATTAGGGCTAGGGTTTTTAATAGGGTAAAATAGGGAGCTAAATGGCAATCAGCGTTGGCATTTTTTTGAAGAACTCTGATATGTTAATGTGCGAATTCAAACAGCAAGTGTGGTAATGGTATGGTTTGGGAATCGTTTTAGTTCAGATCAGGAAATAATTTCACAGGCCTAAATTTTCACGGACTGGCTTGATCGCAGATTATCTGTTTTCTGGCTTTATCATGAGACTTCCCCTTTGGTCCAATCCCATTGATCTATAAAGAATATTCCTGAATCACGGATTTGATGCAGTGATATTAAAAACACTCTGAGTACACGAATCCCCACCCCCCCCCCCCCCCCCCGCAGCTCATTGCCATCCCCCATCATCCCCTGTAGTGAACGCAACATAAGAACAAGAGAAAATATGATGGCCTGTTTCAAATAAATTTGTCTCCTTTTAAAGCTTACGCACGTAGGAGGGGTGAATAACCTATTTGTACGTAAAACAATGAAGGTTTTTTTTCAGAAAGAAGACAAAGGCCACGAAAATGCAGAAAAAATTGAAAAAGTTAAAAAAACTAAAAAATCAATAAAATAATATTAAACTGTATTTTTAGGCTAACAAGCAGATGGCCTTCCGGGATCAGTTTCAACTATCGTACGTGATTACTGTGTGAATAACAGTTTTGTGGGCATGGGGTTTGCGATAATCATAATTCTTCTTATCGTGTCCAAACCCTGTGGGTTCTCAATATGATCCAGCAGAGATGGTACAACGTTTGGCTGCTCCTGAATTCCGCAAGGTCCTTGTTGTGCATTGTTTGCTCCAGCAGTGGGCATACCAAGAAATGTTCCATTGTCCGTGGTGGCTGTTTCCCAACCACAGGTAGTGTCCTGATCTGCTTTCCAGGTAGCCCACTTCTGCAAGAAACCTTAGATCGGTCAGTTTCTGGTTCTCAATCTGTTGAGGCATCGCCTATTCAGCCCATGAGGAGGTCAGCTCCAGGTGGGAGATGGCTCATCGGGTTTCATGGCCCTCGATGTTACTTCTTGATAGCAAGTCTTTCTTTTCACAAGGCAACTCCCTTGACCTCCCTTAGAGACTGTTCGAGGTTGGACTTTGCTTAAGAAACTCTCTCTCTGATTTAAGGGCGGTTTGGCACAGGTACTGTCCAGACCTAGAATGCGCTTCACATTAGATCTTGGCAGCTACGCTCTCTTTGATGCTCGCTACGCTACGACGGATGTCTGTGGAGCAATTCCTCTAGGATATATCAGTTTTCCGTGGTGTTGGGGGAGGCACCCGTGATAAGTCGGCAGGAGGCATTAACGCTGGATAAAGCTCCTTGGCACATGAGTATCACAGGGCAATGGCCGTCGATCTTAGGGTAATGTGGGCGAGCACCATCTTGTTCCATTGAGTTTGTTCAAGATGTTATTGTGTGGACATACTTTACTTTTCGTCTTTCTCGATGTGGGTCTTATAAGAAGAGTGGAGGTCCAATGTAACGGTCTAGGTATGCAGGGTTATCACAGTGCTCCTGGGTGGTTCCAGACCAGGTAACGTTAAGCTGACGCTTGGCTTCGCGTTGCGTAGATGCAAAGAACACACCTGTGCCTTTGATGAATTTGCACGTAGGTGGTTTTCCTCATGATTAAGGAGTTGATTTATCCAAAGCTTTGTGAGTGTCCCTCTCTGTCAACAACTGATAATTGGCATCTTGGCGCTAATTCCAAGATCGTCCCCTGCATAAATAAACCGACGGTTTCCTGCACTCCTAGGTTGGTCGTTGGTATAGATGTTTGAACAGGAGAGGTGCAAGCACACTCCCTATTGGTAGACCATTCTTGAGCCTACTCCATCGGCTCTTCTTCGCTCCTAGCGAACCAAGAACATCCTGTTTGCCAGCAATCCTCGGATAGCTCAGTCACGCGAATGTCCTTGGTAATTTCCCAGAATCTTAGGAGTAGGCATCTGTGATTATCAGTGTCGTACGCTGTCGATAGGTCGCGCAACCACAGCTCCGGTTACCATTACCCTTTCTCGAAAACCGTCCTCAATGGTTGAGTTAGTTGAGTACTTGGCTTGTTGTTGATTTGCCTGACCGGAAAAACTGCTTGTTCGGTATGAGGTGTTCGTCTATATCAGGTTGCGATACGATTGAGCAGGAGGCGTTCAAAGACCTTGTAGGTATGGCTGAGGTTGATATTGGTCTGACGCTCTTGGAATTGGATGGATCTTTCCCAGGCTTTAGGAGGTGCTCTATAAAATGTTTGCTTTCCTCCAGAGCTTTGGGAACATGGGGGAGAAATAAGGAAGCAATTGTAGAGCCCAAGAAGTCATTCCTTTGCTAATGGGCCCGAGCTTTCTTAGCTGCTCTGTTGAGATGTTGTCAAGGACTACTGCTTTTCCTGGTTTGGGTTTAGCCCCCAATACAGATTCCCAATTCGTCCAGGTGAAGGGGCGAGTGATGAAACCCAGGTTGCCACTAAACCTCTTATGTCTGGTTTGATCTGTTGGGCTTCTTGCTGCACTGCCATTTAAAAGCAGTTGGATGGGCAATTGGTTGGTGTGTCATTTGCTGCTGTGAGGTTCTGTTGGATGTTCCCCTCGGAGCTTTGGATGGTAGCCATGGCTTGATTGCTGTGTTATGGGTCATATCGGTGGATTCAATGAAGTTATGCCAGGGGTTGGATCTTTTCCTGGGAGATCTCTCCGAAACTTCCTCCGCCATTTAAGCAGAGTTTGTTTCAGCCGAAAAAAGGAGTAAAGCTTCAAACATGGTGATATACTCTTAATATTCTCTATCACATTCCGTGGAAGGCCTGGTATATATTCCGTTCTACAGCTCTGGGTTATGAATCCTCCGGGCAGAGTCTTGTTCACAGTGGGCACATTTGTCATAGTTATGGGGTTTTGGAGCAATTGTCTTCACGTTCTGATCCAGGTCATCAGTGAAATTGCCTTGCCCCAGTCTGCATTTCCTATAGTGAAAGCGACGCTTAAAAAGGACACTTTGTTTGGTCTACTGCAGCGTTGACTCTGGATACCGAGGCCGATGGTTGATAACGATTGGCATGGGTAGAAAGATTGGCCAACTTGCTTACACAGGCGCGAGAGTTTGTACCAAAACATAGCTAGATTCAGGGTATATAACCTCTCTTCCAACCGGCGCTATTAAATGATGGCGGCAGCTTAGAGTCGTGGAGGAGACATAGATGTCGACTGTCTCTCCATTCTTCGACAGTTTTTTCGTCTTTGTTAGTTTCATTGTAGCCCCCGAGTTGGGTACTGTGGTGTTGAAATCGCCAATGAAAGGAAGTTGCGTTGGGTGGAATCCCCAAGGCTGAGTTGAGGGTGCTTGACGTCTACTGATGGGATTTGTAGACGGATGTAACTTGACAGGAGCTAAGTCAATGGTGAGGACCTTCGAATGTTGTTGTCATCAGAAATGAGGTTGCTTCTACTTGCGTGCCTCTGTTCTCACAATATAGCACTTCCATATTGTCGAGGTGGTCTCTCGGCGGGCAAGGACCATTCCTGGTATGGTTGGGCGGGGGGGGTTATTCGTTCCTCTGTGGGTTTCCGCAGACATAGAATCGAATTGGAGATTGTTACACAAATCAGGAATGAGGTTAATTTTTTGCATTGGAAAAACCCTTCCCAACACTTTCAATGACGCTATAGTCAAGGCAGACCTTAGAAAAGGACTGCGCTGAGATCTAGTCATGACATGGGTATACCCAAGAAATGATGTTTTAAAGGAAAACGCGTAGACCACAGACGGTTCTCTACTTCTTCCCCAATAATAAAGTATAAATTATAGCGTTTTTTAGAGCGTTGCATTAACATAAACCAACGAAATGATTTAAACAATCTTCTCCGTGAATGAAATGCTTATTTCTGCAAAAAGTTGGAAAGCTTCCAATTTCGTTTTAGAAGCACTGGTTGATTTTATTGTGTATATACGCCACTCGGAGTGGCGTGTAATTCTCCAAAGTTTTTTTTTAAAGAGGGACTCCGGATGGAGAAAAAAATAAGAAGGTTCATATTAGATATGGGCGTATGGTTATAAACCAGAACGTAGCAGAGGCGTATCGGCTTTTTGTTCGGTAAGTCGTAGGTATGTGTATAAACTTCACGCCATATGATGTATTTCGTCCAAATTTTTAATGGCGAGTCGGCCCACTTTGAGAAACCCATCAAAATACGATGCGACGTCACTGCAGTATCGATCTATTTCGTCCAGTTATAATGTTGTTAAATGTTCAAAATCCGATATCCTCTGATGCATGATGCTCAGTCTTTTTGGTTTGGACCAGACACCCATATACTACAGGGTGACCCCCAAATAATAAAAACTTTACCCAAAATGAAGTGATTTTTGCCACTTGTTGTTTTTAATTTTTTTTTTGATCTGTCTGTGTATTTTATATTATCAAAAGAATGGGCCTATTGAGCATTTGCCTAAAAAAATGTTAAATTTTGGTTGTGTGGTTCTCAAGATATGGTCCACTGAAAAATAGTCAGCAAAACAGGACTTGTCCAGGAGCACATCGTTCTTAGGCATGGAAAACTCCCCAATGCCCAAATCGAAAAGATCGTGTGTCTTACCCCCTGACCTGACACAAGACAGAAAAACTGGTATTTAGCACAACTGCAGACTTGCCATGGGTATTTCATGACTGGAAGATAAGTACACATAATTGTTTTGGCAACCGGGCTTTTTTCAAATCTGAAAATCATAACTTTTAACGGTCTTGGAACTCCTCCTTCTTTATAGTCCATGTTTCTGCACCCATTATTAATGTAGTAAGAGCATTCCACCACGCCTCCGAAGAAGGGCAATCCCAGACGGAAGCCTGATATCAAGCTTATTGCATGTATACTCCATGTTGTTTTTTTGTCAAGGGTCCTTTCTGTTAGCAGCTAAATAGGAACCTAGATATTTAAAATTTGATGCTTTCTTAGTTGTTGTGCCATTCATTACGTCCGATAGGAGGATGATATACAGTTTCATTGAAAACATTTACCATCTCTTCTTGCAATTCAGATTTCCGTAGTTCTACTTAACCAATTACCGCTTTAACCCGTCTACACTGGACATTTTGTACCAAAAACTCCCGAAGGGGAATTTCGTTATTCTGAACATCAGGACCTGTAATTTGATACCAAAAAGGATAGCTTTAAAGTTTCTTTCTTTCCGTTGGTATCAAAATAAGTACAAAATCCCCATTTATGACGTCCACTATGCGTCATATGCTCCCGGGGGGGATCAGTCTTCATAGGACAAGGGGGTATCCTCCGTGTCCAAGAATTCACCTCCGTTTAAAAAGGGTAGTTTTTTTCAGGATTCCGGCACGTTACGTACCGTAACGTGAAAAAAGGGTTGAATTTTCTAAATGAGGACTAACGCATTTTAGGGTCCGTATTCATCTTCAGCATAAAAAAATTAAAAAGTGTTCCGGAAGTCTGTACTTGCCTTCAACCTGTGCTTTCAAACCCTAAAATTCCAAAATTTTCCGCGGCTCGCGCGGGTTAAAGAAAAACCATACACATGATTTTTAGTAACGCCCATTGGTTTTGAGATTGAGAAATGGACGACTTCCCTTTGAGATTGCCTGATTATGTCGCTAAATTGTTCTATATCAATTACCCATGAAACGGACAATTGTTTTAGCAATTAAATCATTTAAAGTTTTATTTAAATGTCAGTCAATTCTAGGTTTATCATTTTATTAAAATAACTTTTGGGACATTATTTGGGTGCATAACATAATTGCGCGGATTCTTGTAATTTTCAGGGAAATGCCGATTTATCGCTGCCATTTCAAATGAGGGAAAAATAACGCTTCTAAATGCGAATTCTCCAGGATCCTTTAGACCCATAGAAATGTCTTGAAAACCAAATACCTCAAGGTTTTCGCTACGAACTCTGAACACCTTACATTTTATGATTAGTTCCAAATAAAACCTTTACATGCATGAACTATATTTTATTGGTTTATTACGTCGATAAGTGGCCTATATGCATTTTAAAGTACCACTTTCAAATACCAAATTGTTTTTATCAAAATTGCATGAGAAAGTGCTTGGCATGGGTTCCGCACTTCGCGCGAGAGAGAGCAGCACCCCCTCCCACCGCTACTTACTATGAATTCCTGTGACACTTTAACCCAATCAAGTCTGTTTTACTTTTTCATAGCCCATTTAATCATACCTATATTTTGCCTATATTAAATTCACTTACAAATTTCCAATTTTTCTATCCAAATTCGAAATGAAAATGTGCGTTTGGAAGTGAAGATAGATTGCATCTCTAGCGCAATGGCAGATCAGCAGCCATACCGTCGACTTTTTGACTACTAGTCGTGCCGTCTCGTTCCTGTGAATTGTTAGGAGTACGGACCCTGGCCTCAAAATGAATCCCCCTTTTAAATACCTTTCCTCGGATACATATGCCTGGCCTGAACAATTAACTTTCCCCATATTTTTTCTGAATTACACCAAGCTCAGACAAACCTCTCTGGTGTCCAAAAGGAATATGGTTGGGTTTTTACGTAAAAAAATAAAAGGGTAATTAATTAATTATAGCATCAATTTACTTGCTTAGTGTGAGGGAGAGGAAGGACAAAAATACTTGGTTTTATGGTATGCAAAAAAATAATTGCGCTACTGATATGTGTTTAGGGGCCGGCGCATATCCATTCAAGTACTTGTTGGTGGGTTAGCAAAATTGCGCTGCTGATACTTATTTAGGTGAAAATTTCGAGTTTCGAAAAATACGTATTTAGGGTGCATTTTTGTGCATTGCCTTGCGACCCACGGGGGGATTTTTGATACCCCTTGGTTATTGAGAGTGCCCCCCCCCCCCCGGCACTGCTGAGGAAAGTACGAAAATACTGAATATAGGGGGGGGGAAAAAATGTATTGATATTTCGCATTTTTTTGCGAACCTCCCTCTCCTCAACACCTTATTATAGCATAAAATGCTTCTTCATTTATATAAACTAATCATCTCCCATCAAATAGAGTCAAAAAACGCATGTGAAAATCTTGATATTCCTAACCTTTTGTCGAACGCAACAAAAATTACCCTAGGTGTTGTCTATGGAAATTGGCAAAGTTTTGCTGAACATGCCGAAACGTTATTGTTGTTTTGTTGTTTTGATTTGATTTTTTCGGTATCTCCAAATACAAGGCAAAATTACAATAATATGACGACAAGTCCTCCTATACAGAAAATAAAAATTGGAGATTACACAGGATTACCCTTTAAGGCCAGCAGGCTTATTCCAAAAGGGGGTCCTTGCTACAATAAATATATTCAAAAAAAAAAACAATACACAAAAACATTCGAAAAAATTAATAATATTATTTTTTTTTTACGATGTACAGATTCAACATGACTATAAGGAAATACAAAAACAACAAAAAAAAAAAATAACAATTAAGTGATTTAAAAGAGGATTTTTGCAGACTTCTTAAAAGTGGACTTGTGGAATGGTTTTAATTGCACATGGTAATTCAGCCCAATCATGAATAGCATTGTAATAAAATGCCTGAAGTTATAGTAGTAAATTTGGGGGACGGGAAATTATGCAAACTAGGTTCTGGATATGTTGATGAACACTGTATAGGGTGAAGTTTATTCTTGAGATAAATGGGCCAACCTCAATTAAAATATCATTGAAATGTTTTTAATCTGCTTGCTCTATGAGAAGTCAAGAGAAAATTAGTTTCTTAAAATGCATTTATTTTTAATTATGACATCTAGCCGCTTGTTGAGAATATAACTGATAACTTGTTTTTGAGCTTGCCAAGTTTTAATCTCATCTGTTTATGGGAATGCCACCATACCAGGAGAAATTGAATAATCAAAAACAAAGGCAAAGGATGAGAGCGGTACTTAAGATTTTCTTTGGTATCTGTATCGAGAAATTTAGACTGTCTATAATGAAATTTCAGTCTGGAATTGACTTTTTGATGATGGCACGACGAAGCCATATCATCCCCATTCAATATTGGTAATGGGTAAGAACCAAGTATGGACAGAGAAGCAGTTAGATTGAATGATCGCCCTCACACTCAATAGTGTAATCTTGCCAATGGCTCAGTTTTCGCTTGTCACAACGAATGAGTTCTGTTTTTACCCATGTGAAGAGAAAATTTATTGTCCAATGAGCCACTATCTTATTGCAGTTGCTAAGGTTTTTAATGAGCGCCTGACCGATTTTAAATTAATCGGGTCTTTATCAGAAGAGACAATTAATGCGCTGTTCATCTGCATACTGAAAAGGACCCCCAGCTGTAAAATCAACGCAGTTCGGCATATCATTTACGTAGCAGAGGAATATGATTGGGTCTAAGATGCTTACCCTGCGGAACACCGCATTCCAAATTCATGGAGAGGTCAGAGTCAGAACCGTTAATACTAACTATCTGAGATCTGCAATTAAGTAGGACTCAAACCAATTGGTGGATTTTATACCCAGAGCTCTTAGTTTGTTTAATTATTGTTAGTGATTGACACTGTCAAATGCTTCTGGAGGTCAAAAGAAGTACCATACCTGTGAACATCTCAGCACTGAGTTGGTTTGATATGTCTGCAGGTAAGATAGACATGTACCAGTGCGAATAGTTACCTATAAACCCTGAATGAAACTTATATAAGAATATTGTTATCCAAAAGATATTTATTAAGTGATTTAACCAACACAGCTTTCCCAAATTTTGGAGGCCAACAGACAATATGCCTCACAGGGCCTATACATTTCAAGGCTTCCAACCGCTCGTCTTGTAATATATAATATAATAACAATCTTGAAAAGCGCTTAATGCAGAGGCCTCTAGGGCGCTTCACATAGAAATGAGCCAATATACAAAAATATCAATACCGACAAATACAAAAAGATAAAATTTCTTAATGTTTTATTAATAAAAACAAACAATGATACATCAATTATACCACAATTTCAAAAAAAAATTTCAAATTTAAGTGGAAATTCAAAACATATTATATATTGTGACTAACAGATGAAGGGAAGAAAGACAACCCAGTGCCTCCCATACTAAGAACATATGGGGAGAGATACCACCCTGAATCGTAAGCTGTGAGGATCTGTGTGGATGTACCCCACAGCGACATCGGTAAGTCTTGACATTCCTGGAGTATTCAGGATGGCCTCTTAAACCATACCGAACCTGATGAAAACACTATCCTAGCAAAACCGGGATTGGATGTGAAGGTAGGAGAAGTTAGAGAATAAGAACAAGAAAGGAAAAAAAAAAAAAAATCACAGGAATTATAATTAGTGATTGGAACTGCATCAGAAAACAGGATTACCGTATCAGGAGCCATAATGTTGTGTAAATAGGAATGTTTCAGATGTGACTTGAAAATAGTTGATGACTGAGCTAGCGGATTACGTTATATAGGGAAGTTATTCCCACCAAATGTGCTGCTGCGTAAGCAAAGGATCTATCACCATAGAACTTGGTTGATGGGTTGGCAGAGATTACTCAGGCTGGGAGCCAAAAGATGATCTCAAGGTTCTCGGTGGGTTGAATACAGCTGATGGCTCAGAGAATAGGGCAGGTTTGACTGCTGTGAATGGCCTTATAGGTGAGAAGTAGATTCTTAAAAACTGCCCTCTGTTTAATTGGAAGCCAATGTAGTTGGAGAGAGTGGTGTGATTGGTCTCGTTCGGACGGATTTTAAGGACTAGACGGGCAGCTGCATTTTTTGAACTCAATATGATTGCAATAGCACTTGAAAACCTTGTCAGAAATCAAATCATAAAGACCCACTAGGTGATGGCAAACTCACCACAAGTTTTAGCAGAACACAGTGAAAAACAAGTAACTATTGTTAAAATGATCAGCAACTACTTGTCTCAAAAACATTTCCTACCATACCAATATCAAAACAACATTTGCCAGAATCTTTAGGTTTGTTTTGGTACCCAAGCTCTTCAGGTTTTGCCAGAGATTTTTAGGCATAATTTTTATTTTTAATTTTTTAGGTTTTTTCTTTTTTTAATTTCAATTGAAAAAACTTTTCATCAATCAGTACAATTCTTTATAATTACTCAGATGATATGTTGGTCTTATTAAACTTAGTGAGCACAGAATCTCTTTCTCTTACTGTTGGCACGCAATCTCAATCGTCAATCCAAGGTTCAGATTGCTTTTGATCCGTACCTCTATGAGAGGAGCAATGGAGCGTCTAATGTATTTCATAAAAGGTTGCAAAACATGGACCACGCCTTGTTAACGTCACTACACAAACACGCACGACCAATCCAATTTTAGAGTTAATTTATCAATGAAAGATTCCTTGCTGTAATTCTTTAAAGATCTTACTTAACACGTTGTGTTTATTAAAGTTGGTTTTATTAACTTTCTTGTGCAGTAGGTGAAAAAAATTGGAATGAAAAAGTGATCGCTAAGTCCAGAGGTGATCCACACCGTTATGACTAACCATTTGCCATAATTACAAACAATGTTGATCAGGAAGGCAGACTGGTGGTGGAGTGATTCTAGTTGGGGTATGAATAAGTTGCTTATAACCAAACAAATGAAGCACTGTCTCATATTTGGGTCTACACTTGATCGTGAGACCCAAGAGATGACTTATGACGTCATTGTGAGTAATGCTAGGCATGTTGGTATCATTTTGGTATCAATGAAAGGAGGAAGGACCATAGCAAGTTTCTGTGATTATCCCTATGTTGTGCTAGGCATGGTGGTTACTTCTCTCCCGGAAGGGGGTGGTGGTTGTTCCCCCCCCCTCTATCAATCACTTGGATACCCTGTATCTTACCCAACCCCGGTGGAGTTGTTTTTGGATGAAAAGGAGCGAAAAAAAAAAAAAACCGAAGTAAAAGAAGTAAACCCCCCCCCCCCCCCCTTCGGTAGACGAGGGTAATTAAATTTTTTAAATCCTATGAGTCGATCTGGGGTAGATGATACTAGTTTTGCAGTAAATGCACATCGCTACAAATATGTAATAAACCCAATTTGTGAAAACCAAATATAATGTGTTGCTTTAATAGAGAAAGAGAAATCCTCTGCAAAATCACTATCATAATCGTCATCTTTTCATTAAACAGACATGGTTGGTACAGGCATACATTTGTGGTTCACGCCCTGCATATCAGCCGGTCTAAGGATTACATGGCGGTAGTGACGCCCATCCTGGATATTGGCCATGGAATTGGGTCAATGCAGCTTAAAGTCCCTCATGGTTCATTCTGTGGATTGTACATTTGCTGGTCAAGGATATGTGGTGTTACGGCAGCGCCATTGCCGCGTGAGTCTCTTTGTTTGTATAGTATGGTGTTATCTAATTATAGAAAATTGTGCTCGTTGAAGTAGTAGGCCTTTCGTCCGATATTCTAGCACCCTCTGTTTGTTTTGGGTTTTGGTTCAGCAGAGATATCTCGAAAAAAAACAAAACAAACTTTAGTGATGGTGAAACCGTTTTCGTATTATAGACCTTATTCGTAATAATAGACATTTCCTGCAGTTAATGGGCTAGACCGATATGTGAGGACCACCGTGCGAGATGTTAGCGAGCTCAAAAACTGTCCCGCTTGTCATCGGTGGTAAAAATTTGCAAAAGGCAGGAAAGGAGGAAAGGAAAAAGGACCAATTCCATTTAGGGACACACATAACAGAAAGAGCCTCATTCTTGCAGATACGACCGAATCTGCACACATACAAAACTAACGATGCTCCAGAAGTCATCTTATACTTTGATGCCTTCAGGCCCGTGCGCCGGGGGGGGGGGGGGGGGGGGGGAAAAAAAAAAAAAAAAAAAAGGGAGGGTGTTACGAGGGTGCGACCGCACCCCCCAATTCCACATAAGGGGCAAAAGGACCACTTTTTGATAATTTTTTTTATAAAAAGGTCCAAACTTTTGAGAAATACTGACAAGAAAGTCCACTTTTTGGTGGTGAAATGTTATAAAAGTCCAACAAATGACCATTTTAGGGGGTTAGGTCCACTTCTACCAAAAAAAGGTCCACCTTTTCTAAAAAAATTCCACTTTTTCGAAGTCCCGCACCCCCCCCAATCAATCCTGCATACGGCCCTGGATGCCTTGAAGCATGGGGTGGTCGTCTACATCACAATAATGCCTATTTGTATTTTACAAGTATCAAACAACTTTTTGATGTACATTGTTTGTACCTAATTTTACTTTTTTAATGATTCAATGGAAAACACTCAGAGTCCATTACAGAAAAATCATGAATGACGTAACATTGATTTTTGGAATAACTAACGTCAACACTCTGGAACCTAGCAATCATCGTGTAGAAAGATCCATTTCTGGGGTTATCATCAATCCAGACAGTGTAGACGTCAGTAATATCAGAAACAACGACATTGCATTACTGCGATTTTCTTCTCCAATTGAGTTCACGGATTACGTAAGACCTGCCTGCTTGGCGACACGTCAAGATGAGGTGGACGCCTATACAAACTGTTGGGCTGCTGGTTGGGGTGGTCTTGGGGAAACAAGTGAAGGTTCTGAAGAAGAAAAGGGTAAGTGTAGCAGTCAACTTTTACAAGCATCTTTATATGCATGTTGGCTGCAAATGCAACCTCCGTAGAACTAATTATTTGATTGTCAACTAAAATGATTTTTCCCAATTTCTTTGGATACGTTTCTTCATGGCAGCTGGCAGTGTTTGACCATTAGGCAAATTGTTTTCTTTTATTTTTGAACTAGTTTAAGCAGGAGGGACACAAATCTTACAATTGCTACAAGCAGGTACCTGCAAGAGAGTAATCGCTTGCGCACAAATCAGAATCTTCACATAGAGGCCTGCAATGGTCTTTGACTTATTTCGCACCTTCTCACATTACCCAATCTGCATAGAGATTTGCGTAAATTATATTTTAAAGAAAATTCCTGTTGGCTTACAATCATTCGGTCACGATTGGAGTACAATTATTCAAATCAGGTGTTCAAACTGTTGCGACCTTGATATTACTTGTTTTTTTCCCGTTTTTATAAGATCAAACAGTTGGCATTGGATTTCTTCATTCGCAACAAATCGTTGTCAACGTATTCAGTTTAGGGTATTTCGTCATGCTGATCATGTCCTATCGGGTGTTCGACAGGGATCAGTTCTATGGTAATAGTACTCTTTATTTGTTCTAGATTTACCGGCGCGGACCATCCTGTGACAAGGTTTTCAATAGATAGCGTGTACGATATTCAATCCTCCGATAATATGGAGATTTTGATATCATATTTGATATTTTTAACTATTTAGATCTCCAGGTAGACATGATTTCAAAACAAAAATAAATCGTATATGTAAATATACTGTTCTGATGCTATCCGCTAGGAAAGCGATGGCCACCTTTCGGACCTAACACCTATAACAGATGATATTTATCGCTCCTCTACCAACCATGGCTTGTTAGCTCAATTGGTAAGAGCCCGTGATAGTAATACGGAGGTTGCCGGTTCAAGTCCGGCCAAGCGCACATTTTTTTTGTTCCAAACACATGTTTGCGCTAGCCATCTCTATGACAAGATGAATAAATATTCAAAAATAAGAAATGTTGGCGTTTTTTATGATTTTCTTCAAACCTTTTATCAACATCACTCCATTGTTGTTTGATTATTTGAGTTATTGACTTTCTAAAAATGTATACTTTTATAGGTCTAGCAATTCAGTTGTATGGATGGCGTAATCATTCCAACAGATAATTCAATACCAGTTGTATATTAAATTGAACTCACGGTTAATTGCTTTTGTTTCTAGATGAATTTCCTGACATCCTACAGCAGGTTCATCTGCCTCTTATATCTGAGGAGACATGCAAAAGTGACGAATATCGCTGGAAACCCATATTGTCAGAAGACATGATATGTGCTGGCGATGAAAGGGGGAAAAGCACGTGTAAGGTAAGAAACACAAATACACTGTTCATGTGGGACTCGGTCTAGTGTTGATAAAATAAAGGTTAACATTTCAGGAAAACTTACTTTAGGTTTGTAAACTTAATGCCAAAACTGCACTGGGAATATATCAAAGGAAATCAACAATTTTGTATTGGACTAGTTTGAGGGCAAAGGCAGGTGTAGAGGTTGTTGAAAAGTTTATTGTTGTGTACATGTATGAGCATCTCTGCACCGTTTTTGCTCCCTTTTTAACTGCCTTCAGGGAGATAGTGGAGGGCCACTGGTATGCCAGGATGAGAATCAGGTATGGAACCTTGTTGGAATAGTAAGCTGGGGCCGCAGTTCTTGTAATATTTTGGATCCAAGTGTGTTCTGCAGAGTGTCTAAGTTCTTGGATTTCATGGACACTGCTGTGACACAAAATGAGGGTAGGTGTGATTTATACACTTCACTACAAAATATAGGGCTTATATGTGTGAGCTATTCCGTTTGTGTGTGTGTTCTTGCCACAGATTTAAATAATATCTGTGGTTCTTGCGATATGTCTGCCAGCCCGCGCGAGTGTGTGTGTGTGTGTGTGTGTGTGCGTGCGATTGTGTGGTGTGGTGGCGGTGTGTCTGTATGTGCGAGTGTGCGCGAGAGCGAGTGTGTGTATGTGACGTAATTTTTTACTTTTAGAACTATACATTTTATTTCTATCTTTTTCCTTTCGTCCTTGCCAGCTTGCGGACTTGAAATCTCGCTCCAACCAGAAGAAACCGCATCCCTAACATCCATTGGCTACCCTCTCAACTATGACCACTACTTGTATTGTTTCTGGACCGTGATTGCACCAGAAGGCCAGAGAGTATACGCCAATTTCCAAGATTTCCATTTGCAGAGAGTTGATTATGTTTACATTGGCATAGACCGAGACAACCCTAAAGCTCTGCGATACACAGGACACCAGACCCCACCAGATATTGTATCACCAGGAAACATGCTGTATGTTACGTTTGACAGTGATTCTGGTGTTAATGATAAGGGATTTAGTTTAACACTGTCGTCAACAAGTGAAACTAGTGAGTCAAAGATTATTAATTATTGACTGATCTGGCATACTTGGACCAGATCACTAACTATTCATTGATTGTGTTTATTTAATCTTTTCAATGGAACAACTTTAGCTTGAAGCTTGAAGTAAACATAATATGAAATTATCAAACTGTATCTGAATACTATGATAGTGTAACATTAAATTTGCAACTTTTGTCTGTTTCAGATTTTAACCTTTGTAAAAATGGCATTGAAATTTTACCAGCGAATAAAATATGCGACGGAACTCCACATTGCTACGACCGAAGTGACGAACGCCTGTGTCGTAAGTAATGTACATTTTGATTTAAAAAAGACTGGTTGCTCGGGTCCTGATGAAATATCTTGAAGGTCTGATTCGATTTGTATTGATTGATAAAACTGGCTTTTCAAGCGAGTTAAGTCAAAATTTGCGTATTTTGTTTCCCCCCTCTTTAACATTGAAAGACCATGAGCGACCATGAATAAATCCTAACCGGATTTTATCTTGATAAGTGTTTGTTCTTATCTACCGCTTATAGCCCAATGTGAGCCTATTCCAATAGAAGTTGCTGTCGTCTGTGGAGAGCTATCTTACAGTTTAACATATTATCCAGACTCTATAGCTGACTCTAAAGAACACGCTCTTAACATATGGGCCGAGGAATATGACGGGCTTGTTGTATGCAGTCAAGACGCCCTTCTTCTGCTTTGCAATAAGGTCTTCCCACCGTGTCCGATTGAGGAGAAGAAGTGGGCACCTTGCAAACAGTTTTGTGAGGGTGTAAGGGACAAATGCTCCCATGTATTCAACTTTGGAGAATGTGATGCGTTGCCTGATGAAGCTGGTGAAAAGTTCTGTTCCTTTAACGATGGTGGTAGGTTTTTACAATCTTCTTGGATACACACATACACACACACAACATTCATATCGATATGTCAACATATAACCTCACATAATTAGGTAAACTTTACTTGAACATTTTGTATTTTTTACCCAAATTTCGTAAAATGTTACTAAAAGGGGTGACCCGATTTAAGTATATAACGTAAGATGCACATTTGGTCTAATATCCATTTGGTCTAATGTCCATCTGGTCTAATATCCATTTGGTCTAATATTTAAATCAGTGTTTAAGATCAATTATTTCGGGTTTAACATCCAAACGGATATTAGACCAAATAGGCATTATTAGACCAAGTAGATATAAGGCCAGATGGACATTAGACCAAGTGGATATTGGACCAAATGGACATTAGACCAAATGGATATTAGACCAAATGGACATTAGACCAAATGGGTATTAGACCAAATGGATATTAGACCAGATGGATATTAGACCAGATGGCTATTACACCAATTGGGTATTAGACCAAATGGATATTGGACCAAATGGATATTAGACTAGATGGATATTAGACCAAATGGGAATTAGACTAAATGGTGTTTGTGGTTATAAGAACAAATGGTAGTAGACAATTAGTTTTGCTAAGCATAACTCCACATACTCTTTAACATGTTGTCATTAACGGATGTGAAGTTATGCAAAAACACATGGAATACCTTTCCCCTGTTACCTAACTCAATCTCAAAATCCCTCTAAATGTACGATATATCCCTGTTTTTACAATCAAACATAACTTGACATCCTATATAATGCGATGACATATAAAGGAATTAGAAATTAAAAATTTTGAAGAAAATTGCGACTACAATCACTTCTGCATGAGAAAGGTCGTTTCTCCGGAAAATGATGGATTTCTACTGTTTTTAGACACATTTTTTAGGATTAACTATTTCAAAAGGTAATTTATTATCTAAGGAACATTTATCAACACGATTCTGAATTGCTTTTGATATTTTGTTCGTCTGCAGTCTGCAAAGTTGACTCTTTGAAATGGCCTGCTCATGCTGGTAACAGGGGAAAGGTATTCCATGTGGTTTTGCATAACTTCACACCCGTTAATGACAACATACTAAAGACATAATGTGGAGTTATGCTTAGCAGAACTAAGTAGACAATATGCATTAGACTAGATGGACATTAGAAAAAACGGATATTAGACATCCTGGTTATTAGATAAATTGGATATTAGACTAAATGGTTATTAGACAATATGGGTTTAGACGAATTGAAGTTAGACTAAATGGCTATTAGACCAACTGGGATTAGACCAAATGGCAAAAAAAAACATACCATTGCATTGTCTCTTCTATGACAGTCAGTGAATTAGGACGCAATACATCTTCTTCATGAAGCCAATTTGATCACTTAGTTGTCGTTTCATTTCATTTAAATAATAAATCCGTGTGTCTTGTGACTTGTAACTTGTGCAACAGTGTAACGTCAATACAGGGTGTCTCAGAAAGAATTACACCCTAACTATAGGCGACCATAACTTCAAAAGTAAGTATCACATTTGAGAAATTTAAAAAGAATCTGAAACCACAATTACTTTTTAACATTTTAATGTAATCATCAGTCGATTCGGTTCAGTAGTTTTGAAGAAATACTCATGTTATCTGTTCAAGCTGTCTTCTTTTCATTCCCAGAACTGGCCTTGTTTAATATTTTGTGAGTTCAATGCCATTTTGTTCGTTTTATTATAGTAATAAACAATTACCGTGACAATTATAACAAAACCTGATAAATAACAAGAATGATCATCTTTATTAGAAAACAACACCAATAAAATCTGTAGAAAATGTGAAATATGTTAGTTGAACTAGGGGGTGGCACTGCATAGAATGAATTGAGAAGTTTAATCAATACTTTAACAATTGGATAAACTGAACGATAAGATTATTCACAATAGTTTTTATTCAAATTAGACATCTTATTCCAATAAGATGGTGGATTCTACATTTAAATAATAAAGGCATGATTTGGGTGCAAATGTAACATTCCCACGTTTTGAAGAAGTACTGGCACGAGACAAGATGGTTGGTTAACATTTGTCGCAAATACAAAGGGCATTTGTGGTTTTCAGATATGCCAAAACTGGTCATAACATTACTCTGGTCAAGCAGGAATTTAGATTAAAATTCAATAGAAATCCCCCTTGCAAGAAGATAATATTGAACAATGTTAAGAAGTACCGTGAAACGGGTACAAGTCAAAATTTGAACAAGAGTCGCTGTAGAAGGCGGAGAACCGCCCGAACTTTACAGAACATTGCAGCATCAGGACGGAGTCTTTGCGGAAACATGCAGCATAAGACGGAGTTTCGCCTAAATCCAAGAACAGTTGCCATAAGTAACAATGTACCGCACATCGACAGATCAAGTTTTAACAGGATTACCCACTTAGACCTGAAATTTGAAAGAATTATGATTATTTCTCGCCTGTTCTGTCTGAATCACTTTATTACAAAACTTGGAAGGAAGTGTCCACTGACATGTGTTACATAATCGATTATTCTTCCAAACTACTGAACCGAACCAAGTGCTGTGTACATTAAAATTATTGAAAAATAATAGTGGTTTAAGATTCTTTTTCAATTTATCAAATGTGATACTCACTTCGAAGTTATGGTCACCAATAGTTAGGGTGTAATTCTTTCTGAGACACCCTGTATTGCTGCCATCGCTAATCACATGTGCATTTTATATTAGAAACTTGAAGGGGGGGGGGGGTTGTAGGCCGATAAACAATTTCTCCTGAAAGAATTTCTAAAACAAGACCACAAGATTTCAACCATTTTTTTTATAGTTACACCTAATTTGTATCCAACAAAATAAATTTGATTACAAATCGGTTTCGACATAGTTCGTGAGACACATAGTTTGGGCATTATACGACAGTGACTCTCGTATGAAGAGAATTCCTTTTATATGAAAAAGAAAACATTTTGAACACAAAAGTGTTTAACAAAAATAAATTCGCCCGTTAAATTGGGAGCGTAGTTGGCTTATATTTGATGAAAATTACGGATATTGGACTTTCGTCTTTTCAATTCAAGTAACAGTTATGGCTTAGGCCCGCCTCATTAACAGGTTATTCATAATTTAAAAGAACGGATAAAACTTTGGAAATATTCGCTTTTGGCTTTCGCCACAACAGATATTTTCGGAACTGCTGTATGTGGAACACGGCCTGCTGTTAATCCACGACAGAGGATTCATGCAGGGAACGATGCTGTGAGCGGATCTTGGCCGTGGATAGGATCCATCCAAATTCGGTCCAGTCATTATTGTGGATGTACACTGCTGAACGAAAATTGGGCAGTTACAACAGTAGATTGTTTGTAAGTATCATATTTCAAATATTAACATATGCATCAAATAATACACCCCTTTTTGAAAGAAGCGCACCTTTATTTTCCATGATTGATTTTTCGAATCTTTCAAATGAACTTTGTCACCCGTTTTATTTTTTTACAAAGCTTGCCTTCCCGATCCCATTCTTAAGGGCCCGCGATCCCAAAAATGCACCTCGACCCCCTGATTGGAGAAAAACATTGATATAGGTGTAAACCCTGTCCGTAAATGTCACACCCTGACATGATGCAGGAGCTTGTAAAGTTTCGGGATGGTCACGTCTTGGCCATCTTTCAAGGCCAGCGTAATGCCTCTCCTTGGTTATTATTGTAAAAAAAAGGACGAAAGAGATGCATTGCGCTGTCCTTGAAACAGGCCATGGATGTGTCCGTCCCGAAACCGGCATCACGCCAGGATGTAACAAATACGGAAAGGATAAGTAGTATTGATCAAATTCTGTATGTATCGCCTAATCTCACCCCAATTGGACAGATAACTGAGGGATGAAGCGCCCGTATCCAGTGCCTAGTAAAAAATCGCAATTTCGCAATGAAAAAAAATACCAGGAGTTGTCCGAATATCTGATGCATTCTTTTGTGTCATAACCTGTGAAAAATTCCTAAACCCATGCTTGATTGGGTAAGACCTTATAGCATATTAACTAAACTTCAAAGTTTGTTGTTACATTCCTACTCTTACTGTTTTGACAGAATGTATCTGGACGATTACATTGACATGGAATCAGTGAAGGTTGTCTTTGGAACAGTAAATATTAATACTCGTGTGCCATCAGCACATCGTGTAGAAAGGGAGATCGCACAGACTATCCTAAATCCTGACTGGGAAAAAATATTGAGTCTTTCTATCAAAAGAAACAACGTTGCATTGCTGCGGTTTTCTCAACCTATAGAATTTAATGAGTTTGTACGACCAGCGTGCTTGGCTAATAGTTTGAATGAAACTGGCGAATACAAAAAATGTATGGTTGCAGGCTGGGGAGAAATGGGAGGTAAGAATCCATTAGGTTTGTAGATAGCAATAGTCGTGAGGTATTATTTCACTAGCAGTGGAAATTTGTGTTGGAAAGATATTAACATTAGCGTCATCTGAGTACTTCCGCCGTAGCAAATATCTTAGATCTGTTTTTCACATCCAACGCTAGGCACGTTTTGTCTGTAATGATTACTCTTCGCGCTGTCCAGATAAAATCACTGGACTCGGAGTCACTCCAATCTCGGGATAAATTCAGAAGGTTAATCATTCTCCAGCAAAGCCGCCTAAGTGAGAGTTTCCGTAATCCAACCCATCTGACACACTTTTTCTGACACACTTATGAATTCGGAAACCTTAACGGAATAAACCTGTGCTTTATTCCGTAAAGGATTTCCTAATTCATAAGTGTGTCAGAAAAAGGTGTGTCAGATGGGTCAGGTGACGGAAACTCTCCACTGGTCTCTCCCAACCCGAAAAATGCTAAAGCCTACCCGACGTC
>JAMKCH010024601.1:0-48798 GCA_023653785.1 Ophioderma brevispina
TGCATTATTTAATGCTTAAATCCACCACTGAAACTATGGGACAAGCTTGATGGATAATTTTTTAGCAGTTAATATTTATCAAACTCAGGTCCAAAATTAAAACAAGACCCTTAGACGCTTAACCCCTGATAGATCACTGGGTATAACGCATAATACTTAACTTACAAAAAAGCCTTATGAGTAGCCTAGAGTAAATTCTCGTGGAATGAATTACTTAACAATTTCCAATTTAGAACCAGATATAGAGGTATAAAACTGATTAAAACATGTATGTAGTAATTGGTGTTCATCAGAATGTGAACTAATTATTCCAAAGAACATTATTAGTTTGATTATTGTTTTTGTATTCAATATCTAAGTTCGGCTATTCTTATGTATAGCCCTAAAAATATATGTTAAAATATTAAGATGTAGTTTTAAAAAATCATAAAAAAGTATTTTAGCTGATTATAAATGTCAGGTAATTTTGCCTATTTAAACTTAACATCTGAGATCTAGAAAAATCAACACCCTGGCCCTAACAACTATTTAATATTCAATAGAAATCTATATAAATTCACAGGTTAATAATTAAAAATATGGACAAAGTCACACGTTTGATCAATTGGTTTCCCATTTTAGTTGATTTTGATACATTTGGGGAAATTTAACCTTTCTTGTCCCATTTCGACTCCGAAATCTGTGACTGGCTAGCAGTCTATTTACCATGTTTACTTAACCCTCGTCCAACCGAGGGGGGGGGGCTAACGGATGATCCCCTGTCACACAAAAACGCAAACGAATACGATCTAAGGCTTTTATGTAATTGTAAGTTCATCCTTTGCAGTTATTTTAGCGAAAAAAATTGGAGGTACCACCTTCATGGGGGTCAGGACATCCCGTCAAAGTCGGAAGGTAGGGGGGTGGTTGCCACCTTCCTATACTTTACTGTGTAAAATGCCAAAAAATGGTACTTTATGTAAGTATGATGCTACTGTAAGTAAATACTTGTATTTTTTCTTATTATTTAGAGTAATAACATGTGTATGCTTACTTTTGCACCCATTATTGCCAAATAAATACCAATTTTGCTTGAATAAATAGCAAAAACGGTCGAAAAACCCTCGATTTTGGCGATTTGCTTACAAATTTGCGTAAAAATAAGCTCTCAGTTATGACGTCACTATGACGTCATGTTGTTAAAACTTGATATGTTTGTACTTGATTTTAAGAAAGGACATGTAGCTACACACTGATACCAAACAAGATGTTTGTCGTTTAATTACGAAAAAATCAGGGGGGTGGTAACCACCACCCCCCCCCTTGGTCGTGAACGTAGTACAAAAACCCTTGGTTGGATGAGGGTTAATTATATCCCACCGTGGGATGTAAACGCACATAATCTTTTGACCTGCTGTGCAAAACGAAGACATAATGTCAGAGTAGGACAAAGGGATACGTTTCGTTATTTCACCCAATTTAATTGATTTTGATCAGTTTGGATGAATTTTGTCCTATTTATTCCACTTTGAATAGTTACATGGCTAGCACTCTTTTCAGCTGATGAAAAGGCAAAACACTTATATGACTTACTTTGAAAAGAGGGCATTATAATGGATTTGACCATTTCAACCCAAAAATCTGTCAATTAAGCTAATTAGCTTTCTGTCCACTTATTATGACACCTTTAGATGTAAGTGATTTAACCATTTTGATACAATTTTGACCTTATTTTGGTCATTTTGATAAAAAAAATATGAAAACTAGAATGACAAGCACTAAAGTTACCTATTGATGATTCCTTGAGATGTAACGGCAAATGTTTCCTTGAAAATATTTGTGAAACAAAGATATTGGGACTGAGGTATCCATTTTTTTGTCAATTTTGATCTTTTTTCGCCAATTTTACCCAAAAATCTATAAGTCGGAATGGCTTCCATTTTATCCACTTAAATATGAATCCTTTGAAGGTGAATGGATATGTTCTAATCGATTATTTTAAGACAGGAATGTATTTCGACTGATTACCTATTTTGGGACAATTTTGACCTTTTTTGGCCATTTTGACCCCAAAATTTGTAAATTGGAATTGTGCCCATTATATTCACTTAAATATGACTCCTTTGAAGGTAAATGGACATGTTGTGATAGATTATTGTGAAGGAAGGGCATTTCGACAGATTTACCTATTCTTGGACAATCTTGACCTTTTTTGGCCATTTTGACCCCAAAATTTATAAACTGGAATGGCTTCCATTATATTCACTTAAATATGACTCCTTTGAAGGCATATGGACATGTTCTGATATATTATTTGAAGAAAGGACTGCATTTCGACTGATTACCTATTTTTGGACAATTTTGACCTTTTTTGGCCATTTTTTACCCTAAAATAAAAAATGTAGAAAGGCCAACACCCCATACGTTGATGTACACCCCATGGTGGTATGAATCCACTAGGTTGGACCTTTGTAACAAAGAACGCCGTCAAAAATCATATTTTGGTCCTTTGGCCGGCCGTCTAACACATGTAGGTCAAATATTTTTAAAGTTATGATAATTTTTATGGCTAAAAATGAGCATTTTTAGCGTTACGAGATTTCATTTGCATTTTGGCCTTATATACTCAATTGATAAAGTGATGAAATGAGTTGATATATTATGCTTTTTATGTTAAAAACAACTTAGGGATGATGACTATTGGAAAAAATCTATAAGAGTTTCTGGTACTCATATTTACCTAACTTTTAACATTTGTAACAGATTTTTGTATTTTGCTCTTGCATCTCAAACAAAGTTGATTATTTTCTTACAAAATCACATTGAGATCCTGAATTTACATTTAAATGAATCCTTGGTCCATCTGTCTATGACACATTTCTCTAAAATTCATATGTTTTGTATGTTATATGAATTGTGAGCACATAACAATGGCTGTGTAATGCGTCGCTTTTTTGCTGTCCTGTCCGTACCCCCATATCTAGAATCTATACTGCACAACTACAAGCAGTTGAATGCTGATTTGTCTTGTCCATACCCCTGTCCTGTCCGTACCCCCAAATAACTTGTTTATTAATCTAAAGAATTTACTCATCTCCTTTTAATTATGAAATTGATAATTTTTTTCTATGTGAGTACATTATCATAATGAATTTCCACTACAATACCATTGTTTTATCCAACAATTTTATGCAAGTATTGATAAAAACAATTATGATAAAAAGGTGTGGAACAGGGGGTCCATGCAAGCAAGCCCAGATTATATGCCAAAATTGGTGTATATCGAAATGATTATATGTATATAGAAATGATTCTGATCTGTTAAAGTAACCCTTCTTTTACTAAATACATATTACTTATTAATTCTAGTCAATATGTTTGAGATTGGCATTTGGATGATCTAAATAGTTAATACAGGGGTACGGGCAGGACATATATCAAGGTAGTTGTTAAATTACCATTCCTTTTTGTGATAAAAAGTTTGTCTGGCCTTATATTATACAAAATTAAATGCTGCCCTCTGTATGTATGCTGTTGGCCAAGTTAATACTGCCCTCCCTTGACATGTGTTTGTTGCTATGGGTGACCATGTGGCTTGTGCCCATGTGGCTTGCAGTCCCAGGCAAGCAAAGTGCAGCATGCAGCCATGTGCAACTTTTAGATGACTATGTCAGTGTAGAAAGATAAGACAAGGTTATTTGAATTTAGCTGAAATATAAATGTAATATAATATTTAAGAAATACGATAAAGCATCCAAATCTTAAAGGTCCCAGGAAATGCAAATAGAACTGATGTGGTTTGTGTCAAGTCTAAAAGGAGGGGCGAGAAAGCATTCAATATTTGGGTTGGTGATGACATCACTAGTGACTATTGATTTTTCAGAGAGTAATAGAAAATTCCAGGTGACTGGTGTGAATCTATTCATGGCACTGACTGAAAATCAATAGTTTCACTAATGATGTCACTGGTAGTGTATTCTTTTTTGTGGCCCTGTTTATTGGAATGGAATGACCCGTAAAGATTTGGACTAGGTTTTATCATCTCATTTCCTGGCACCTTTAAGCAAGCTGTACAAATAGGGCCTACAGCTATAAGCTTCAGGTACCGTAATGCTCATTGAGGCCTAGATGGAGGCATTTCATTCTATTGTGTACCGGTATGTGTTCTGATTTTACACACATAAATGCCAGGTAAACTGGAAAATACAAGAGGGAATTTCGATTATAATCTTTAAGTCACTTGAACCTTGGCGTGACATCACATGCTTGTCGTCTTAGTGCTGTGTAACAGTGCATGTGACATTTTTGGTGTAAATCCAACCCTGGTTAAAAGAAAAGCGTGCTAATACATAAGCCAAAAGAGGACTTCCGCATCATATCTTTACCACTAACATAGGCCTACAAGTTACATTTTGTGACAGTATTCGTACTTCTTTTTCAGAATTAACCTCATGAATGCAAAACGATAATCGCTAGAGATAAGTTGACACCATGAAACCGTTTGAAGCAAGCACTGAGACTGTTAGTAAAAACACTTTGAAGAAAAGACGTCAATGCCTAAATATCAGAAAAGATCCAAAGAGGTATGAAGCAGCTAAATTAAAAGAGAAAGACAGGAAGAAACATTCTCGTGCAGAAAAGAGCAAACAGCTGAAGACAAATAAAACCCTGGCATTGAATGAGCGTGCAAAAGCCGCTGAAGCTAAACGCAAATACCGTGCAAAGAAAAAGGCAGAGAAAGAAGTAGCCAAGGTGGGCCTACTAGACATAGAGCATCTAAAACGTGCAGAGGCAAAGAAACAAGACCACAAAAACGAGAACAAGAAAAAATGAAGTTCAAGCCAAAAAGATGCCAAAATACAAAATCAAAAAAAGAAAAAATGATACTTTGCGAGTGAAACTGTGGAGACTAGGGAAACGAGTACAACAACCAGACCAAGACCAACCCAGTACATCAGGATTTAGGATTACTATTGGTGACCTAACTTTCAAAAAGGGAGATCACATTTGATCAATTTAAAATAATCTAAACCACAATTATTTTTCAATATTTTAATGTAAACAGCACTCGATTAGGTTCAGTAGTAGTTTTGAAGGAAAAGAAATAAAGCGATTATGTAACAAATGTAAAAAATGGGGACAATTCCTTCAAAGGTTTTTTGTAATAAAGTGTTCAGACACCATGTAACAGGTGAGAAATAATTTCTTTCAGTTTCTTCTTTTTCATTTTATTCTTTTTTAATAAACAAAGATAATAAAATGATATTTGGCACCATGTTTCAACCATAATATTGGCAATACATTCCAAAGAAATTTAATCTTTTTCTCTTGTTTCACTTAAAAGATTGATGTCGCTGACCATTCTAAAATGAAGAAATGTCAGCGACAACTTCGGTCTTTTGAAATAATAATACCATGGCTGTCGCCATTCCAGGCAAATTCCTTTTTTCATTAATTTGAAATGTAATATCATCCGGCAGCTTTCTAGAAAAGTTAGGCTTTGAAATTAACCCTGAACACGGACCGAGAGGAGCAATGAGAGGCAACGAAAACGTGTCGGTACCGGTCGCAAAATGTTTTTCGTTGCATCTCGGCACGTCAACAACAGTTTTGGTCGCGCAAATTGACTCTCATTGCGCCCTCATCGCTCGGGACGTCTTACCGGAAAATGACGCGATGTTCCTCGTTAAATTTGGGCCGTCTTTACGGAAATGACGCGATGTTCTCGTTTGCATTGGGCCGTCTTTACGGAAAACCAAAAAAAAAAAAAAAAAAAAAAAAAAAAAATTGACGCGAGTTCCTCGGTGCATTTGGGCCGTCATTCACGGGAAATGATGCGATGCTTTCAATGCATTTCGGAACGGTTGCCAGCAGAAGGCGCAATGCTTCATCAGGCGGGTTGACCTGTGCTAAAATGCCAATAGACAATTCGATGGCCGATGGTGATAGCGACACCATTTTCGATGTATAAGCATTTTTTTTAATTATGCATTAACGGATCATGACGTAAACCGGAATGCATGAGTAGCATAATAGCGCACGCACGACTATGATGTAGCGTAAATAGCGGCCATCCGACTGGCGAACTATAAGCTAAAAAATTAAGCAATCAGTGTGCAGTAAGCATCCATTTATTTATTTATTATTTATTATTTATGATCCCTGTTTTTATTGCATCGCACGCGGATGGTTAGTTGATCTGGGACGTCTTTCCGGAAAATGGCGCGAGTTTTCGTTGCATCTGGGCCGTCTTCAGGGGAAATGAGCAATGTTTTCGTTTTTGCATTTGGGCCGTCTTCGGGGGAAAATGACGCCGATGTTTTCGTTGCATTCTGGGACGTTATGACCTTACGCTACTTATTCCTGGCCGGGAAACACGCCGAGATGCTGCAATGAAACGCAAACTTGGGCTCTCGTTGCATCTGGCCGTTATTAATGTAAAAATAACAATAGATGCCCTTCGTTGCATTTGGGCCGTAGGCCGGCAAAACGACCCGGTCCAGGTTAAGGTTAATATCGAAAAAAACGAAGTAAAGTTTGATAATTCAATAGGTTGTGCCAATCATAAAAATCTAAGAAGAAGGTTCAACACCAAATGTCACATTTTCTGTTGTAGAATTGATTCAGATTTTGGGGAGGAGCTGGGACCCAGGTCAAAACTCATTGTTTACCTAGGCACGAGTTTTGCGCGATTTAAACGGCAAAATGCGCGAGCCCGTATTTGAAATGCGCGAAAAATGCACGATTTTTTAAGTCAAAAATCGCGAAAAGGCGTTCCTTGTTTGCCCTGCTAGTCAAACCGGAACACGAAAAAGTCTTTACAAAAAAACAATGTTCAAACTTCCAAAGTTGAAATCTAATTCTTACTTTTTTTCTCGGCTGAGAAGAAATTACAAGAAGAACTCATTATCACTGTTATTGTTCCCTTTTTATTCCGAATATAAAATATTGAACAGAGTAGATGGCCACTGCCGCGGGGCTGTGGTCTTGATACATCCCCAAGAATATTTAATTTCGCACGTGGGATTGGGGAATCCCCGGTCCCGGTCTCGGATGACGTGATCGAGTGACGGGTTTTCCAATCTTGACCCTGAATGAATATGTGGGAAGTTGTTTCATCTCTTCCGCATCCCTACCGATTTCCCGTCCGGGAAAATACCTTCCTACCGTGGCCAAGTCCGAATTTGTTTAATTCCGAAGAGATTATCCCATGGATAAACCAATTATGAACAAAAACCCGATACCGCGCGTTGATAGCTTTGATAGCATGCATCAATATTATTGTTTAATGCACCGAAGCGCAACGATATCATGACGCTTCACAATGGAAAATAGGTCGGGTCATCCGTGTTCAACTAATCAAGGGTAGAGGTACGGTTCTAAGCTAGGATTTATTTATACATTTGGACTATATTTTGCACTTATTGGAAGCTTTGTGAGTCATCAATTTTCACCGACGTTTGCATAATAATGATTTAATAACCAGTTTGTTTTTATTGGCAAATAACAGTAAAAAAGGTGTTTTTTTACATAAATCGTGAAAATTCGCGATGGACCAACAAAATCGTGATAAACCCAAAAATTCGCGATTTTTTGCGCGTTTTTGGGCGCGAGTTTTGCGCGATCAAAACTCCGGTGCCTATCGTTTACCCCTCACTACAGAAAAGGTTTGACACCTTTGGTAGTTAGTATGGACCCTCCACATCAATGCTAGGCAGGTAGTACTCTCAATTTCAAATTGTGGTATCACTTTTTCAATAGGGGTCAATTTAAGTTTACACAGGGGTCAAATTTTTAAAATGCTCCAATCATGTTGAAATGTATGCCATATTGTCCGTCTAGTCATAAGGATTCCAATAATGTATAGTTTGTACCATCTATGACCATTGGTTTGGGAGTTATAGGGTAAAAATGGCTAAAAATGGTAAAAAAGGTCAATTTCACTGGATCGGTTGTAGACCACCTACCAAGAACGTTTGGAAGGTTTATTGGATAAACAGGTGCAAAAGAAAACCGCAAACCTTGTTTTGAACTTGCCTGCTATCGTAATCGTTCCCCATAGAAAACCATGCTTTGACTTTCTGTCGTGCACGACAGAAACTACTAAATCATCTTATTAAATAAAGACGGCGTATTCGGCTTATTCACTTCAGGTGTGATCTAATACATTGATAAGCATTCCAAATATGTAAAAAAACGGGGTTCGAGAAAAATTGGGGGCGCTTCTTTCTGGAAATCTCCTCATGTCTCTTTAACCGGTAGTATTAATTTTGATATCAGATGAAAGGCCATATTTTTCTCATTGTCTTCCTGAAATTTCAGCTTTCAAATCCATTTCTTTCCCAGGGCCAAGATATCAATTGACAAAAAACTGCTGTTTTAATGGTTAACCAACAATAATAGCACAGCTTGCACTATGGCTGTGCATTATCTGGATCTGATCTGGATCTGGATTGGTACGTGGCGACGGACTCAGGAACAAATCCATGTAAAGCCACGGGAGAAGACGGAATGGCCACTTAAATTGCTGCTAAATTGGCGCGTTGCCTAATAAAGTTAGTTAACTGGGTTTTAAATGAGTTCATTGAATTGATTGAGATGATGCTATCTGGTAAACTATTCCAATCCTTACAAGTTCTGGGAACAAAAGAGTACTTGTGGGCATCAGTTCGGCAAATCGGCTGCGCAAGCTGAAGACTGTGACCATGACGCCTTGATCTAGTAGGGGCTGGTTTAACAGTGGACTTGGGTATGGCTGATTCACCCATGAGGATCTGCTTCATCAGGATGAGATGCGATGCTTCGCGGCGTTGTTGCAAGGAATCCCAACCCAGGTCATTTAACATGGAAGACACACTGGCTTCTCTGTTATAATTGCTGAAAACGAATCGTGCAGCACGCCTCTGCACCATCTCAAGCTTGTTGATATATTTAGCTTCATAGGGGTCGCAAATTGCTGACGCATAGCATATTCCAGGTGCGGGCGAACTAATGCCAGATAAGTTGTTGTCTTTGCTGCTCTGGAGCACTTTCTAAGGTTTCGTCTCAGCATGCCAAGAATTTGGTTGGCCTTCTTCACCATATGATCATACTGATAGTCCCATTTAAATTTATGAGAAAGATACACTCCAAGATACTGGTGATGGTCCACTGTAGCCAACGGGTGGTTGTTAAGCTTGTAGTTATGAAGGACAATTTGCTTCTTATTACCCATATTCATAACATGTAACACTTTTTGGCGTTGAATTCCATCTGCCAAATAATGCCCCATTCATGAAGTTTGTTGATGTCATCCTGAAGCTTATCACAGTCAGAATTGGAATTAACTGTTCTATACAGGATGCAATCGTCTGCAAAAAGACCTATTTCAGATTGGAGGTTATCAGCTATGTCATTTATATAAAAAAGCAAAAATAGCAGAGGTCCTAAGACTGTCCCCTGGGGTACTCCGGAGTCAACAGTATCCCACTCAGAGCTGGAGCCATTAATCACCACTCTCTGTTTACGCTTGGTGAGGAAGTTGGTTATCATGTCAACAGCTTTCCACGTATACCATACATGTGAAGTTTAGCCTTCAGACGTTCATGCGGCACGGTGCCGAACGCCTTTGAGAAGTCGAACATGGCGATGTCCACCTGCTTTCCGGCGTGAGCCCAGTCGTCAGCTGATAAGACAAGTTGAGTAACACAGGAGTGGTGTTTCCTGAATCCATGCTGTCTTGGAGTCAAGATGTTATGCTTTTCCAAGTGTCTACTGATGTGGGAATGAACTATATGCTCTAAGAGCTTACATGATATGGATGTTAATGACACTGGCCTGCACTTTCACTGTATATATTGTCTGCAGAATTTGTAGCTGATGTGATCACCTGTGACGTCACCTTTTTCCTGTTTCCTGAACCAAATAACCCTATGGGTTCTGTTCTAGTATTTACGTAGAGATAGAGATAGAGATGGCCTGTAATTTGAGGGAGCAGATTTGTCTCCTTTCTTGTAGAGAGCAGAAATATTAGCAAGGAGCCAATCTTCAGGAAGATCTCCAGAATCCAGGGACTGTTGAAAAATTTAAGCTAGAACAGGAGCAATCTCCTCAGCAGCTTCTTTCAATATCTTGGGACTTATGTCATCTGGTCCGCAGGCTTTATTGACGTCCAGTTCTTTAAGCAGTTTCATTACCCCCTCTGGTGTTACAATGATGTCTTCAACAACAGGCAATCCAGACACCTTTAGTGGTCGAAAGTATGGTACTTACGAAAGCTATTCCAGCCTGCTGAAACAATGACATCAAATTTTGGTAATGCAAAGTCCCATGTCGGCGGCACTTACCGTTTCAATACTGCATCCACATGTAGTAGTAGACTCTCAGCCATCCATATGTCCCACTATATTTATTTTAGAGTCCATTGCATATCGAAAAATAGCGTAAAACTTCTGGAAAACGTGCGTACTTCAGTGTAGATTTCTCCGATGATCAAACATGTGCTATTATTTTTGTTTGGGATATGACGTCGAAGACCAGAAACGAAGTCTCTCTTGCCGTACCGGCCCGCACGCTTATTGTGTTACACACACGCAAACGCACTGTATTGCGTGTTGGGAAGAGATTACAATCATGTGAATGAATGTTCGGGAATTTTCCGCTGCAGCTGTCAAGCATGTGATATCGATCATATTGCCACCATTTTGGTAAACAAGACATGTGAACCGATGTGAATAGCTGACACCGGGATTTAATATTTCGCCGATTTCTTCTTTTGCTGTAAGGGATCGTTCATAAACGAGTGGAAACTTTGGTAACAAGCCGTTATTAGTCCCTGTTGATATCGGTAAGTGGCGCATATTTCTTGGTAGAATTTTTAATTTTTTGTTGTCTCCTGTCCCCCACCCATTTCACACGTTAGCTTGTGGGTTCTGTTGAACCTACTACTGCCCACATCTTCAAAGTTTTGGAATCGAGGGGCTACCACCAAATGTGGTACCATATCAGACACCTTGAAAGGAAAATTTGGCAAGATGTTCCGTAGTGAAGACCGATTTAAACCGATCGGCCAGAGCTTGAGCTTTAATCCTTATCAGCACATGGTTTGGTGGTCCATTAGTCTTCACGTTGGGATACGCACGCTTGATTATCGCGTCTACCCTAGCTAGGTAAGCACCATCACAAAAAAGATGGAACCACTCATCCAATAAGTTGAATTGCCTGTATAAACATCTGAAACTGGCTTTACTGTGCGGTCCAATGGAGAAAAATTTAGAAACGATTTGATAATAAAATAGTGTGATGTTGACTTATGTTGGTAGTGGATTAATGCCTGATTTATAAGCTTTCATATTGTCAAAATAGGTTTTATGAATTGAACGCTCCTTAAAGTAGGCTTGTCAATGATAATTTGGAAGTTCCAGGTAACTTCCTAATCTATGCCATAAATGAAAATTAATCCCTGCATCCTGAAAGTAAATGTTCCACGCAAGATCATCAAAATTGGCCAAGCGGTTCCGAAGATATAAGTTTTAAAATGCTAATTTTGCTAATTTCTGCCGAAAATAGGCAAAATTGGATGCCAATATGCTATTTGAGTTTTGTCTAAAATAGCAAATACAGCCTGAAATTGGAATTGTTTTCACATGTTCCCCTGTAAACTTGTTCTGACAAAACATCTAAACTACAAAAAGTCCTCCCATTTAAAACAAAGTTTGAATTGTGTACACCATTGGTCTTTGTTCAATTCACCCAATGGACCGTGCTATTGTTTCAGAAAAATGACTAATTCCAGCTCATTAATACGTAATAAATGACATACAGATTTACAGTACTGATCATTTTTTCACTTTAAAATTATTTTTTATGCAATATATATGTAAGGGCTACCAGTTCAGGTTTACCACTGGCACTTAAATACAAGTTAAAAATATGATGCAAATGAGATGAATAATTAATTTCCTTAATTCTTTTTCTATGGGGAAAAGCCTAATTAATATGCATAAATGGTATAAAGGAGAAAATGAATGACTGTTTCTTTGTATTTTAGGCCATTTATTAAAACACTATCTAAGATCTACCAATTCAAGTGGTAACAAACTGAACAAGTTTATAAATATGCAAATTAGATCATATAATGACCTCAATACACCGCCCCCCCCCCTGGGAAAAAAAGGGAAAATGCCCATTAAATATGTGTTAATGGTAATAAGGCTAAAATTATTGACTATTTATTGCAATTAGGAATTTTATGAAACCACACTATGATCTACCATTTCACGTGGTAACCAACTGAATGAATTTACAATATGCAAATGAGATTCATATTAATTATTAGGTAAACTGCCTGTAAGGACTGCCTCATTAAATATCCAAGTGTTATAGAGGCTAAAATAGTGACTATTTTTTCAGGCAATTTTTCAAAACACTATCTACGATCTAACTAACTTTCAGGTGGTAACCAACTGAGTACCTTTACAAATATGCAAATGAAGAATGCATATTAAATTAGTACACTGCCTGTCGGAAAAGCCCTCATTAAATACATGTAATAAGGTGAGATGTAACACTAGTGAATTTCCTTTGCATTTTAATGCAATTACATCTCGGACAGTAAACAGTAAAGTCACCAAAATCCAAAGATAGAGATAGAAGAAAAGGAAAGTAAGAATGAAGAAAAGAAAGAAGAGGAAAAGAATAAGAAAAATAGAAGATGCAAAAAAAAGAAAGGAAAGAAGAAAAAGTGCACAAGAAATGCATAACAAGGAAAGATGAAAAAGACAACAAAAGAAAAAACAGAAGAAAAAGAATTACAAAATGAGAAAACGAAAAGATAAAGAATGAAGAAAAGAAGAAAGAAAAAAAGGAAAAAGAAAAAAGAAAGAAATATATTTGTTGACCTGAAATATATACTGGTAATAAATAGACTATTTAAATCTTGCAATTTATTAAACATGGTTTTTGCATTAATTGGAATGTTTTCCTGATATATCATGACCCAGAACTCCAATCACCACCTCTACTGCTATTTAATATTTACTGGTCATAATCAAAAAGTATTATTGATTGGAGGGATTGAGTTCAATAAATTTGACAGCGACTGCGCATATGCAAACCAGAATTTGTCGAGGGAAACATGCTGTACGCGGCCATTTCATACGATTACAAACTCCAAACTTATCCCGTTGATCTAAATTTTGCATTTCTTAGCATTTCATTGAGGAAGTTTAAATATACGTTTACAAATTCATAAATACATAAAATATGAACTGGTACATCCTACTTCAAAGATCAGGTTTATTTTTTCTCTTCTCGTGTCCCATTCCCCCGAAAAGGCTTTCACAAGTGCAGCGTGATCTGAGACAGGCGTGGATTGACTTGTTATGTTCACCGCAGGTTCTTGCTGTTCACCTTGGCACACACGGGGGTTTTTGTGGCTTTCCAGGCATAGCGCGGTTCTGTAACTCCGTTGCCAGATTAAGAAATTAAAATCCAAATTTCGGCGTGAGGCATGCACTTTATGGAGTTTGGTTATGTGGAAAACTTTTGTTCCCAAAATATTCAAGATTTGAATATATAAGACCCTAACAAGGGCTCAGACCCAAAATACCACACACAATGGTATAGTGTGGTATAATGTGGTAATGATCGTTAGAACCTACAATATTTTTGTGATTTGTGGTATGGTGATACCTTATCATTGACATATAAAGTGTGGTACATTCACGTACTCCCGCACCCGACCCGCGCATGTAAGCCTAATAACCCCAAGGTTCCCCTGGGCCTCGCAAGTTCTCTTGGCAGCCCTGTACATTGTGGGCCCTATGGGCAGCTTGTTGTTGTTTATTACGGTGTATCGTTGTGGTATGATGAAGTTTACTCCAATTTTGGTATAGTTAAGGATGTTACTAACTCCTAAGCATAACCACATATACCACAATCAAGTTTTGTGGTAGTTTGTGTCTATGGAAGTGCCAATATGATGAAAGTTGTGGTATATTGTGAGCTGTGGTAAGTCCCTCACAATATACAGCCTGCAAGTGTTATCACAATTCTCGAAACATATCCCCCCGCAGTTCACAATTTTCGCCGATGTAGCGCCATATCAAAATCTCACTTTCTACTCGAAGTAAAATTAAATGGAGCACATCCGGGTAATTGTCGTACATCATCAGAAAGCGGGACTCCTTAGACTTTCTAATGGGGGGTTAATAGTTTACTTTCGACGGAGGGATGATTTCACGAGATCGCAGTTTGAAAATTGTGCCTCCAATTTTCTTCCGCTATTTTGCGCTTTGACGGCGCGGTCCACGAACGCTTTCACTTGCACATTTAACAAAAAGTTGTTGTTTTTTATCAATTCTTTATTAATATTTCTTATACTTTAAACATTAAAAAAAATATACCATTGTAAAGATGAAACTTGAAACTTAATATACATCACTTTTAAGGCTGATATTTTTACTGATCTCCCCTCTAAATAATAGCTTACTTTTTATCAATGAAATCAATTTTTCACTCTGGCAGGAATTTACGCACGCACGATTGACATGCCTACTTAAAGCTCCAAAGCCATTTGTGTGAAACTGGTAACTGTTCACATAGAGTAAAGAATAGGAGGTCAGTTGGGTCACATACAATATTGTACATTGTACATGCACACATGTCACAATTTTACCACGGCAATATGATGGTCATAATTTCCCCCGTAACTTCGCTATGTTCACGCTCATGCGTTCAAAAGACCCCTCATTTTTTAAGTTAATTGTCCTCTTTCAAATGAAAATGCTTGCAACTGAAAATAGTAAAAAAATCTGTAATTTTGTGAACGTGCCTAACCTAGCATCAAAACCGCAAGTTTGTTTCCCACGGACGGCAATGATGGTAGCGTATATACAGTTAGGGTCACTCAGGCCACCATATCAAATAGAGGAACACGATAGGACAAAAATCGGAACAAAGGCACCTTTAAAACGTCGACACCCTGGGCTACAATACAAAGTAAATATAAAAGTCATGACATGCGATTTATTCCGTTATTAATCATGAATGTTGCCGAATTCGTAGGGTTTGGCAGGAATACTAGTCTAAATCTTTGCGTGCTTAATTCGATGTTGAGGGCATATTAGAGACCTTGGCCATAAAGGCTAAGAATAGAGCATATATTCTACACAACCAGATAACCTTACCCAAATTTTCAACCACACAAACTGTGTAAAACTGTAATCTTTCTCGTAAAATGCGGCGGAAAAATGAACCAACAGCGCAACTGTGCTACAGAGAGCTCGCAGTGACATGAAAGAGCGATGACCATTTAGACTCGTTCAGAATGTTTCTTCTCCCCCATACTGAAATAAAGCCCAGTTTGACGCATTATCGCAATCTGCATTACAGCATAAACTGATAAACTATTAATTTTTAATTATGAAAAATAATTCACAGCTCACCAGGTCGTTACTATGTTTTATTTCTATCACTTATAAATTACTTCTTGGGGTGTGCTAGCAGACGACACGGTTTTACTATACCAAGTACCCGGGAGCTAGCACACATTTGAAACAAATCCTCAAGTACAAAAGGTTTGAGTGATTAAGGATGTTGACAGACTGAGAGGGACCCTTGAAAAGTGATTCTTAAGTGCCGCAACAAGGGGGCTTAAGGAGAGGGGGCCAAAACAAAGTTTGTACAGGGGTCAAATTTTAAATCGATCCAATCATGTTGAAAAGCACCCCATGTTATGTGTCTAAACATAAGGATTAGAAAAGGTATGAGTTGTAATAGGTACAGCTTAAAAGTTCAGAGTTAGAGGCGAAAACAGCAAAAATCAATATACAGTCATTTCAGTTGTACAGGGGTCGAAATTTTAACGTTGCTCCGATTTGGCTAAAAAAATGGTGCATATTGGTGGAGTTCATAGGGTAAAATAGGAATAGTTTAACTGTCTCAAAATGCTTAGTTTCGGATGTAGGGGGGGGCACCAGGTCACGTCCATTGCATTCCATGGGGCTTGACTTGTTACCCCCCCCTACTTTTCGACATATTTAATCTCAATTTCAACCTTTTGTATCTTGAGATGTGTTATAACAATGTGTGCTAGCTCCAGGCTAAAGGACGGTTTCCAAGAGGTCATCATTTATTTCTCTTTCTTATTACACTAAGATGTGAATACAGTTTCTCCCCCTTATTTACAGATAAAACAAAGTTTACACGTTCCCAATAACAAAACAGAGGTATTTGTAGGTTTATTTCTTCGAAAGTTTACTGAAATCAGTTTGAGCATTTGGCACTGAGTAGATGACAAACGGGAAACCAAAATCTGAATGAATTATTTATTGGTATACTGTGACACTCCTCCCAAGAACTCTAACACTTGCCCAATGCTAAAAAAAACCTTCGTTAGTGCCCAAGGGGGTGGGGTGGGGGGGGGGTCCCTAGGCCCACCCAGATAAATAACCACTCCCATGGGAGTTCATCATACACTAACACAAGTCATGGGGGGCATAAGAACCACATACCCAAATAAAAATGAAAACCAACTTTGACCTATGACCTATGGCCAATTGAAATTGCCACTCTCCAAAAAAAAATGGTTTGCATTTCCATCCCTCACAACTCCCAATATAAGTGTTTGACCAAAATATTAGTATAGCCTACGCTATAATAACCATTAAGGTGCAACGAGAGATTTTGAGGCCCCAAAAATGTGGCATATGTAATTTTATTTAGATTAGACACTCAATAGTGTTTTTGCTTGTATTTCTCTACAGAAATGTCTTAAAAGAAAAAAAGGCGATTTGGATTTGGCTTTGTTATTTCAATGTAAAACATAGCTGAATTTCGTATTGCTCCTATACTAAATTAAACATTTCCAATATCTTAACCAAGAACATTTCTCGGCTTAATCCTTTAAGATGGGGGCAAAAATCAGTACCGTACTTTCGATTTTTAAGGTACACCTGATATGTGAATCTCTCGTTGCAACTTTTAGAAATAATATTGCAATATTCAAACAGTCCAACTTGTATTTACGGCGATGCTTAAAATATGTCCCCACGCCAAATGTCGCTATCACTAACATGCGATAATGCCATACTAACAAACACCCCAACCCCTCCCCACACCCCACCCCATAGTCCCCAAAACCCCAACACCCCCCCTCCCCAACACCCCACACCCCGCAAACATCACCCTCCCCAACACCCCGCAACACACCCACCCCCTCCCAACACTCCCACACCTCAAGACCCCACCCCCTCCTCACAACTCTGCAACACCCACCCCACCCCTTCCTTAACAACCCCTCAACACCCAACCCCCCGCAACATCCCACCCCACCCTCAATACCCTTAACACCCCCTCGATCCCCCCCCTTCCCCACACCAACCCCCTCACCACGCCACTCCCTCCACAACACCCTACCCCCTCCAACAACCCTCACCCCTCCCCACACAGACGCCACCCCTCCCCTACACTTTCACCCACCTCCCTAACACCATGCAACACACCACCCCTCCCCAACACACTGCAACTCACACCCCTTGCCAAAACCCTGCCCACACCCCTACCCCATCCCCAACACCCGCAATACCTAAACCCCTCCTCCCAAAACACCCCAACCCCTCCCCTTGGCATAGTAGTTCCCACGTAGCCAAGGAATTTTGCATACCCGACCGTACCATTTCAGAGATACAGCAATTACGCGTATTTTTAATTAGCCTCATTTGCATACCTCAGCCGCTGGCCGCAATATCTTCACATATTGTCAAAAATTGCAAAAAAGAGGTGCCCCAGGATAGGCTTTCATGCAGCGCAGGAAAGGAAGGAGGAGGCAGGAATTTGAGGATCGCTATTTAGTGTCAAAATATAGCAATTTGCTGATTTTGCATATTATTAAGCTCATTTGCATAATCAATTGCCCAAAATATGGCCCCAAAATCTAATCAGTCGAAAACTCTGTCAGCCCGCTTCATTCCACCAAGGTACATCATTATACAGCCTTACGGAAACTCAAGAAAAAATGTACACAGCCTTGCAGGAAAATTTTCAAAAGTAGCAAAGAGAACTTAATTTGCATATTTACGCCCAAAATCTACATCAGGTCAGACTCATCACCGCTTCTTTCCACCAAGTACATCAATGTTTGCCCTTTACAACTCAGATAAATCGTATCAAAATGGGTGAACATTTTTATCACGGAGGACGGGACGGACGAACGAAACGGCCGCTGCTCAGTTTATATCCCCGTTCAGAAACTTGTTCGCCGGCGACCAATTATACCAGTTGTATTTTTCTCAGAAACTTCAAATTCACCTGGTCTTTCCCTTGTAGACTTACACGTAAGGCATGCTCTTACAAAATTAAAATTGATGCTAGCGTATGAATGGTTATTTGATTTTAAGTATTATTAATTATTAATTAATTGCCCATAAGGTATATATTAGCAAATAAATCCAAGATTTAATTACTTAATTTTTAATTAGTAAAATATCTTGACTTTTTCACTTCGTTAGTGACCAAGGGGGGTTCCTCGGGACCCAACCTAATATTCTAATGAAACGTGGGTTGATTTAAAATTGGTTGTCTCAGGAGAAGTGTATTCATAACGGAACAATTGGCAAAAAACTCTTGAAAAAATTTGATTGCGTAACCGCGAAAAACAAAAAAATCAATTTTTGGTATGGACCCGCCCCCTGGGTGGGCACTTAAAGTGCGTGTTCCGATCGTCGGTGGGACCCCCGATTTACCGGAAGTAAGTATCGACTTTGATATCAGTTGAGGCTTGTATTTTTCATTGTTGTCCTGAAAATTTGAGCCCTCAAATCCATTTCATCCCAAGATATAAACAAAAACTGCCGTTTTAGTGGTTAACATAAATATTAGCACATATTGAATAGGGCTTTGCAACATTCATTATTGGTCTACCGTCAAAACCGCATGTTTGTTTCCCCGGTACTTGATGAGGTGTACGTGCAAGTGCCAAGCTTTATAAAGTAGAGAACACACATGCACAAAACATCGAAACAAGCGCCTCTTCTTTTTAGCTGTGAAAATACACGTCGCGGTTCTCGACCGGTAAATCCCCCTGGCGGGGAGCGGTTTACAAATTTTTAAATAACAGCTCAAATGTCATTACCCTTTGTGATTTTTCTTATTGTTGGAATAAGATAGATATCTGGGTTTATGGCTAGCGTGGTGAAAACAAGGGGTGCATCCAAAAAAGAGAGTAAGTGGATGTAGCGCATGTGCGCATGTCCACGCAGCATATGCACATGTGCCAAACGTTCGGCATGCATACGCGACATTGTCAATAAACGTCCGGCCGCAATGACTAGGCACATGCGCGAATACGCTGTGCATGTGCGCCGTCTGCGCTGCATACGTGTGTATTGTATTATGTGCCACAAAACCCCTTAAAACCCTCAAAACCCCCCTTAACCCAAAAATCCCCTTACCCCAAAAACCCCCTTTTAAACTGGACAACCCCCATTAAACTCGTGAACCCCCTTAAACCCAACAAGCCCCCCTAAGCCCAGACAACCCCCCCTTAAACCCGGAAAACCCCGTTATACCCGGACAACCACCTTAAACCCCAACAATCCCCCTTAAACTCGGGCAACCCACCGTAAACCACAACAAGCCCCCTTATAGCTCAGACAAACCCCCTTAAACCCAAAAACCCCCTTAAACCCAAAATCCCCTTAAACCCAACAACCCCTCTTACAACCTGGACAGCCCCCTTAAACTCGTGCAAAACCCACCTTTAAAGCAATCAACAACAAGCCCGCCTTAAGCCCAGGACCAACCCCCCCCTTAAACCCGAGGACAACCCCTTTAAACCCCACAAGCACCTTAAACCCAACAATCCCCCTTTAGTCCGACAACCCCCCTAAACCGGACAACCCCCTTGTAACCCAGGACAACCCCACCTTGAACCCCAACAATCCCCCTTAAACCAAAACCCCCTTAAAGCTGAACAACCCCCTTAAACCTGGATAACACCCCTTAAACTCGTGCAACCACCTTAAACCACAACACGCCCCTTAGCCCGACAACCCCCCCCCGTAAACCCAAACCCGCCTTAAACCCCAAAATCCCTAAAAACCCCAACAACCCCCTTAAAATGGACCCCAACCCCCCTTAAAAATCGTTGCAAACCCACCTTAAAACCACAAAAAGCCCCCTTAAGCACAGACAACCCCCCCTTTAAACCGGACAACCCACCTCAAAACCCAACAACCCACCCTTAACCCAACCCAATCCCCCTTAAATCGTGCAACCCACCTTAACACCCACACAAGCCAGCCCACAGAAAACCCCCCTATAACCCAAAACATAACCCCTAAACCCCAAAAATCCCCTTAAACCCCAACAACCCCCTTAAGTGGACAACCCCCCTTAAAACCTATCAGCACGAGAGTAATGATTCCCCACCCAGCCATCAAGTTTCATCAAAAATCGCGACTTATCAATAGTTGTTAACAAGTTTTGGGGTGGAAAATACCCCAAAAATTTAGCCATAAAATATGCAAATTAGCATTTGAATTAGCATATCAGCGCCACAAACCTAATTTTTTTTCCAGCGCGAGAGACATGATTCCCCACCCCCTCACAAGTTTCATCAAAATCGGCTATGATCTCGTAGTTTGTTCACAAGCTTGGGGTAAAAATACCCAAATCTAACTCATTAATTATGCAAATTAAACCTACTTAGCATATGCCACGCCCATAATTATTCAGATGAGGGGAATGCGCCAGTCCGATTCCCCACCCAACCGTACATCACCATACCCTTATGGGTCTCATGTTTCGCGGTCACAAGAATGGTGGGTAAAAATACCACAAATTATTCTTAATTATGCAAATAGGTACCTAATTAGGACTATGCCCGCCATAATCTAATAGATGAAGGGCATGGCCAGCAGTCCGATCCAACACACCAAGTTACATCACCATAAACCCTTATGGGTCTCATGTTATCGCGGCCTTCACAAGATTGTGGGTGTAAAATACCCCAAAGTAACTCGTTCAATATGCACAATATAGGTACCTATTACATATGCCACGCATATCTAACTCAGATGAAGGGACGGCCCAGTCCGATCCCCCCACCAAGTTACACTTCACATAACCCTATGGTCTTAGGTTATCGAGTTCACACCAGATGTGTGGACCGCCGACGCCGCGCCTTGACTGATAGCATTAATCCCCCTTCTGCTTTTCAAGCCATGGGATAAAAATGAACAGGAAGGATGGATGCTCTCAATAGTTGAGAGAAACAGAAATCTGTTTATTATCACGTTTTCAAGAAAATGGGTGTTTTTTTTTTACCAAAATAGAATATTTGCCCCAACAGCTATCCCGATGTGGCCCCAAAACAGGAAAATAATAGAATTCAATTCCCTTATTTTTATTCTCCATCCGGCACGACAGTTCCCCAACCCTAACACCCCCCCCAGGGGTCGATTGACGATTGAAGGGCTGCATCGCCACGTCCCTCCCAACTGGAGAATTTGACTGATGTAAGAATCGGCAAGTATTTATGCCTTACAGCAATTCAAAAGGTCATAGCGAAAAAGTGCGGGGGCAGTGGCAATGCCAGCTTCTTTTCTTGGGGGTGGGGGCCCGGGGGGGGTCGCCTCGAGCTGTTCGAAACGTGACCCGGATTTGCCGGGTGATGACAACCATATAATTTTTTTTTTTTTAAACACAATACATTTTGACATTTCAACGACACCACCACTTTGGCCCCCCCCCCCCCCGAAACCACTTTATTTTGGTGATTTTGGGCCCTAAATCACTGATTTCTGCCACATTAAACTCTCATTTTTCTTTCTGGCGGGGGGGGGGGGGGTAACGGGGGGGGGTTATAAGAGGGAGAAGAACTGGGGGATTAGCCAATCAGACATATGGCTAATTAAATTTTTATGACAGTGAATTTTCAATGACCTTTGAGAAGCTGGTATGCTGAGGCCCTAGTTCTTGTAGTGAAGTAGATAAGTCATAATTTTCACCACAAGATCGTGCACGTCTGGACAAAAGCATGAAACTTTGCACAAACCTTCTTGGGGTATGTAAAAGCAATTTCAGAAGGGTGCCCAAAAATTCGACCACATAATGACCGTCCTAGGTCACTTCCCCTTTTAACATTCCGTAGTTATGTTAAAATAATTACTTTCAATAATCGTATCAAGGTTGGTATCAATTAAAGCTTAAGACGTTGTAGAGTGCCTAAAAGTTCAATATTTGAATATTTGGTAGCAGGGTCAGTTTGGGGTCATAAAGGTCATACGATACTATTGGCCAGTATTGTGGCTGTTAACCGTAGTTAAGGCTTGGTTCATACTGTAAAATCACAAAATGAGGATATCCATTGGTCACTCAGGGTTATTGTTGAAAAATTGCTGTGGATTGCCCCACCACAACTACTTTACTGCAATAATAATGCCAAAACCACGCCCTTGTATTATTAGTATGGCACACAGTTCGTAACTGAGGGTTCATCGGCATATAAATGCCATTCTAACTTACCATAATATTCACTTCATTATTTTCAGGTAGTTGAAAGGCCAGTCAAATTGGAAAACAAATGACATAAACTAATTGCAACATATCTATGTTCTCCAGAATTGTATGGGAAAAATTAAAGAACAACATATAAAATGTTTTACCAAAAATACACATTTTTTGTTTAAAATTACTTTTTAACTCTTTACTGTGCATTTACAGGGTCAAAATTAAAAATTCGAAATGACGCCGAAAGTATTAGTTCACTCGCCTTTCAAGGATTATTTTAAAAAGGTTTCTTAGTTTCATATCTGAAAGAGTACTCAATTGTTATGACGGCAATCTAGCGTTCAAGGTCACAGTGGGTAGGGTGGTAAAATTTTAGATTGGCCAGTTGTTATCAAATATTAAGGTCGTCGCGTATAGGAGCCAAATTACTGGTGCACCATAATATGACTATTTTGTCCTGCATAATGAGAATGCCAAATGCTGCGACTGGGGGCTTGTGACGGCACTAACTTAAACTCTAATCTATACTCGAACTGGTCAACTAAGATCGAGATACAATTAGTATCTAGTGGGACCAATATGGAACACTTTTAAACCAGTTTGGAGCAAATTGGACAAATTTACGCCAGGATAACCTTGAAAACTCTTATGTCTTATTGTAATAAAATATAGATCACAGATACTGTTGAACTATACATATTAATTCGACAATTTCAGTTTTTACCCCGTACAAACGTTGACCCCTTTTTCCTACATATTCCACCAGTGTGCAGTTTAATTTAGTATATTTGTCAATTTGCACAGTATATTAAACTAAAAACTATAATCCCCCGCATGTATATATTGCAGTTTGTTGGTAACATCTTTGAAAACTGTTGTTTAAAGTGGAATGGAAGTTTCAATAGTTTAATACTATTAAAGCATGAAGTATTAAAGCATTGAAAGTATTGCTTGCAGAGATTTAGAAACATAGTCAATGCATTGCTGTTTAATGTTTGACCAGGTTGATGGTGCCCCGATTAATCACTTAAATTTGTTACTTACAAAGTTCAAAACCCACAACAACATAATAACAATTGAAATAAAAAACAATTTTAAAAAAATGATTATAAAGTAGTAAAAAAATTTTTAAAAACCATCAACATAAACATTTTTAAAAGTTTAATAGTTTGATTCCAAGATCAAGATCATATTGCAATTTGTTGGTACAGCTTTGTGAAAAGCTGGTGTTTTTAGTGGAATAGTTTTTGGAACTTTAATACTCGTCTTCAAATACTATTAAAAGTGAGTATGTAAAAGAATGAAGTATGCTTGCAGGATTTTAACATAGTGGCAAGCATGATTAATGTCAATGTACCAGGTTGTGTCCGATTTTAAATCCATATTTAAAATTTGTTACTCAATGTTTCAAACCACAACAACAAAAATTAAAATAAAAGAAAAAAATTTTAAAAATGAATAATATAAAATAAAATTTTAAAAAAATCAATAACACTTTTAAAAGTAATAGCTTTGATGGAGTTTTAGGGTGGTGGTAAAGGTAATTCAATCAAAATAAGAAATATATATATAAATGATAATCAAGCAAAATACAAATAATCCGTAATAATACAAAAAAGAGTACATAAGTGATGCGTTCAAACAGAGAAAAGTAAATCCACTGAACGTTCCCTGTCCAAAAAAAAAACTTGTATATGTGTTCAAATTTCGGGACAATTCTGCGATTATGAACACAATAACGTTGGTTTAAAATATGAGGATTGGTTTAATGAGTTCTACAAGATACCCAGATATTGGGATATATTCTGGAAGGGACATTGTAACAATTGAGCCCAAATTACATTTGACCTCAACATATCGAAACTGCTACAGAGTACCCAACACAAACTTAGTTGCAAGAAGACCGCCATTTTAAAACAGGATAATATTGAAGCACAGGCATTTCTTTCATATGTTCAAACTGTAGAAAATTCATTCAGGAACTCTGACTCATAATGAAATCTCTAAAGAAAAGACCAAACTGACAAAACAAAACAATGAAAGAAGTAGGATTTTGAGAGTTTCTTTGGTGACTGTCAACAGCATTAAGAACACATGCTTTGGCCTCCACATAGAGAAACGGCTTGTGCTGTGGAACATGATGGCGAACCATTAGTGGTGAATCTTGTTGGACAACACGTCTTGTAAGAAGCCGTATGCCGTGTATTCTAATTCAAATATGAAAGCTGGCACATGACAAAGGACCCTGGCGCAACCAGCAAGTATCAGCACCGATACTGGGCATGCTTGAACCGATGCTTTGAGCTCACAATACTTGTGGATCCTTTTTCTAGATTTTGGGATGTAGATGATTTGTAACCTTGGTAAAGGGGGGTGGTCTAAATTATTCACCACGACCGGTGGGTCCTTGTCCCCTTGTTTTTGTTGGTTTTGTTGCCTAGTGCCCTGGGCAATCGGGAAATACAATTGAAAGACGAAAGTATAGGCCTTTTGAGGAATGTAATTACGCATGTTACAGACTTTGAGTGCATGAAGGGACATCTTAACAATGATGACAAAGAGCCCCCAACCTGCCAACTTACTGTATATCATTTCTGATTTCATATAGTTCTTGGAGTGATATTGCTGTGCCACTCGCTATCACAAAACCTCGCTCGTGCTTAACAGGTCGTGTGGGAGCATTAGCACTCTGGTTCTTTGCCAGGAGCCTTATGGATTTCAATTCCATGCATAAAATGTTTCCTGAAAATATCAGAGGGCATTTGAGACATTCTGGAGTTATCAATAAATAAAGGGATAAAGCTCTCCGCATGCCATCAAAAATGCCCCCAGATCTTTAGACGGCTCTGTTTGCGACACTGCTAGCTATACTCAGATGTGAAAAACCCCGAGGCTATTTACTTGCTACCTGAAATTTCCAAGGTAAGTAGAGAATGAGAAGAGAATGCTGAGTATGCTGCATGGGAAATTCCACGAGGCTTAGGAACTGAAAGTGGCTCACCACTCGCCACAGGATTTTGTTCTGACTTTGTGTCTTTGTTATGGAAAAGATATCAGTGTCACGGGACCCAAAGAACTTCCAATTATTCAGGTTTTTGAATTTTGGCCAATTATTTGAAGTAGATCTACAGGAAGTATGAAGAAAATTTTCAATTCCAATCACATTCGTGGTGTGCATGAGCAGTCATAAAAACCACCCCCCCCCCCCCTTGTGGATGTTACACACACAAAAGTGTACTTTTGAGTTTTACTCATGTTTAGTACATCCCTTTTGCAAAACTTTATTAGTTTTCTATAATTATATATAAAAAACGTAAAATATACAATACAAATTAAAAAAAAAAAAAATAAAAATCAAAGCTGTCATTCTTTAGGTTCAATTCAAATGATAACGGTGGTGACGTACGTTGCAGAATATTTCCATTTGTAAATCTCAACGACGGAAAAACGCAATCATTTCTTAAGAATGAACACAGATTCTTTAAAAGACAAACGTTTTAAATCAAAGAAGTTATTTACCAACTTTCAATTTGCAATCTCTGTTTAAATAACACACCAGGGAAGTACGGCATGCAGCATGTCACTTTTTGTAATATCCAACAAAATCTAATTTGTGAATTGAAATGCTATTTGTTATGAAACTACCTAGTATTTACCTTTGATATGATGAAACAAAAATCAAGTTATATTGGGTGTGATTTTTATCTTTACAATGTCAAACTGTGTTTGACCTAATTACGGAACTCCCCCCTTTTGTGCACGCCATGTGGGAATTGATACCAAATTGGTGTGAAATATTCAATTGACCTCCATGACCTTTAATGACCTATAATGACCCCAATTGCTAAGATACCCTACTACAAGTATCTTTAAGCGCATTTTATTTCCAAGGTTTAAGTTGATACCCACACATGATAGGTTTGAGAATTTCCATTTTGAACATAATTAGGCACTATGCAAAAATGGGGCGGGGCATATGACGTCATAATGAGGTCCGATTTTATTTTGGGGCAACCCTTCTAAGTTTGCTTTGTAAACCCAAAGGAATGTCTGTGCCAAGTTTCAAGCTTTTGTCCAGAAGTGCACGATTATTTATGGTTATCTACTACACTTATTGTGAGCAATGGTGATTGCAGCACTTTAAGGGACAATGCATGAGATTGGTGTCCGGAAAAATAAAAACCAAATCATCAATCATATTTTGATATTGGTCGGAACATAGATGTGCTATGTGCTACACATAACCGCCAAATGGTTACCTGGAAATCTGCGTATAAAGACAATGGCAGTCTTTTATTTGATTCTTGTAATTTGTGCCGTATCAAAATTTTTGAACCATGCAATGAGATAAAAAAAAGCCCTTTCGTGTGAATATCCCAGATTTATAGAGTACTAATTGTGCACCCATGACCTGTACAGTTGACTTCAAGCACAAATATATTTATCTTTGTTTTATCTGTACTGTCGTAAAAACACAAATCAGCTGTTAGGTTTGCGAGACATCATCGATGTTGTTCTATTTCAGGAGACGGTATGACAAATTTCCCAAATACTTTATTTTTCCACTATTTGGTTTTTGTTCCTACATTGAGGTAGTTATATGGAATATTGTACATTTATCTTAGCTTTGATTTATCAGCTAACCCCCCAAAATGCCACTGGAAACATTTTTATTCTCTGCCATTACCGGCTTATCCTTAATTTGCAGATTTTTTTAAATACCTGAACAATGGTGTCAAGGTCATGTGGGTGTCATGCCAGGTCAACTGTTTAAACCTCACATAAGCCTTGTGTTAGTCACATTTGAAAGATTTTTTTCAATATGACCTCTAGGCAAAATAAAAAAAAAAACAAAAAACAAGTTTGTCTCAGAAAAGACGGCGCGCCATTAGGTTAAATGTGCCTTTTGACCCGCAATAATTTTATTTTTTTAGGTTTTACTCACTTTAAATTTTTTTGTAAAAAATTCAGAAACATTAAAATTGGGCGCGAAGCGCCCGAAAAAAAAATGAAAAAAAGTGGGCCAAAAATCAAAAATCGTATTATAAAAAAAAAAAAAACCGCATTTCGCATTAGCATTTTTTCTAAAAAAAAAACAAAACAAAACAAAAACGCATTTCGAATTCGCATTTTTCACATTTCTTCTTGTTTTTTTTGGGCCTAATAATCTTTTAATGTGACATTTTTGAACGGTTGACTGCTAAGTGTGTAAAAGCCATCTCATACTTGAGGCAGCAGGTCTTGCGAGCAAGTCTGATGAACACAGCACCTTGCAGATGCCACATGTTTTATAGATTTTGACAATATGGTCAAAGGTCATACGTCACACAGGGATATTAGAGGTCAACCTTCGTGCAACCAGTATAAGTCTTGTGCCAGTAGTTCTTTTGAGCAAGGGTGGTAGTCATAACTTTTTTGCAGAGAAATAGTGTTTTATAGATTTGCAAAACTATACTTTAGCCATTAATTCCAGAGTGCTGTGTACGTGTTCCTGAATCTGTGAAGGATCACCCTTTCAATTTTACTTGTTATTTTACTTGTTATCAGTTATCGACCTCAGATCACAAACTGACCATATTTGAAACCTCAAGTTCAAGGGAACTTCTGGCAGGTTTCCATAGACGGATCCAGCCAGGCCCGTAACCAGGATTTTTTTTTTTTTTTAGGGGAGGGGCGAATTTTTTCAAAAGGGGGCCGGACCCTTTCCCCAAAATTTGCCCCTCCCAAAAAGGGGGGGGGGAGCAAATTTGGCAAAAGTGGACCTTTTTTACCGAAATTTAACCTTTTTTTCTACAAAATAGCCATTAAAACCCCATTTTTTTTGGCTCGCTCTGCTTGCAAAATTGATTTTTTTTTTGCCTTTTTGAGCCATTTTAAGGGGTTTTTTTTGGCTTTTGGAATGGGGGGAATCTGCCCCTTGCCCCCCCCCCACACACACTGGTTATGGGCCTGGATCCAGCCAATTTCATTATGAAAATTGTCACCCAGGGTAGTTAAACCAAAGTTTTCAATCCGGGTTGTCCCCGCTAACGGGGTTGGCCGGATACACCTCACACTCAGCAATACTGCTGTGTGAGATTTATTGGAGCAAAAGATAATTGACCGGATGCCCTTCCTGACATCAATCCACAGTTTTCGGCGGTGGGTTTAGCTTTGGGCAACTACGCCCACCGTGTAAGGCAGCATGTGCTGGATGGCCGCCATTAGCTCTCCAGAGCTGACGCCCTTGAAGGGAGATCTTCTTTTCATGAAACACGGGTTTACCACTGTGAGCCAGAATCCAAAATTCAAAGCAAACAATGAAGTACCATGGTTCTCCCCCTCCCAGATTTTAGTTCAGGGTCTTGATGAAGGACAATGCATCTGTTCACACAGTGCAAGTGAGAGTACTGAAGCTGCTAAGTTTTAATTGTTGCCACACCTCTCTGTCTTACCAGATGTGCATGGCTCCTCTGACTTCAGGATTTATTTTGGGGGATTGAAGGATTTTAAAAAAGTAGACCTTTTATGGTAAAAGTGGTCTAACCCTGCAAAATGTCCTTTTTGAACATCTCATCACCAAAAAGTTGACCTTTTCAACTGTTTGTGTAATTTGAGAGGGGGGTACGACTGTACCCTCCACACCCCCATTTCCCAAACTTACATCCCAGATTTGTGTGCCCCATTTGAAAATTTATTCTGAGGTTACCCTCCAGCAGAAAACCTCTTGGAGGCCCAGGATGACAACTACTTCCAAAAAGCATAGCAGCACTTGAACATTGCTGGAAAAAGTTCATTGAAGAGGGGACTATCTTGAAAAGTGACAAAGAACCATGTATTCTCCTGTTATGCCTTGTTGGTGAAGCTTAGAACTTTTTGATTCCCCATGCAATTGTATATCACTGCTATATGTATTCCAACACCAAATACAATACCAATGCAAGTCTGAACCCATAGATCAGAGTTCAAAATTTTCATTATTTTCTCATAAATTTCAAACTTATTTATTTTCATGAGCATATTCATAATCAGCATTAAAATACATTCAAATGAGTCCAACCAATATACACTATGCACTTGTAAAACCTCAATTCCCTTGGCACAGTTCAGTAGCTTTCAATCACCAATGTATCTAGAAAATACACACCTGGTTTTTAGGTATGATATATGATACTCAGATCACACAAGGTCAGTTCATGTATATGTATATGTATATACAAGTACAACCCACTGAACTGTGTCCTTGGTAGATGAGCTTAATATTGTAACTCATAGTGATATCAGTAGATTTTGAGATGGCTTTCCAATTTGGCTTCTCAAATGAAGTTTGAGAAGCCATCTAAAAAAAAAAATGGCTAACTGACCGATACAACAAAAGATTCATGTTTTTCTGTAGGGGCAAAATGTTTTCCTACAGGGCCAAATGATTTCTTGTGTCTGAGGGCAAAATGTTTTTTTTCTGTCGGACATCCAATAGTTTATCAATGCCTTTCTTAAAACTAATACTTCATATTTCAAAGATTTAATGGCAAGTGCACCTTATAAGAGATAGTAAGATCAAGTCATACTTTATGGAATAAAGCAATTCAAACGTAGCTTCCAATGACCAATAGATAAGATAGACAAGTGCATTCTGGGAACGGCATAGTAACTTTTACACTTCATTATCATAGTTTGGGCACCACCAACTTTAGTTTGGGGAATGTATCATAATTGCATACACACATTTGTCTATGTTTGATTAATTGAATGAAAACAACAACTCGCAGAGCTACTATTCTGGCTTAAATTTCTCCTTTCTGAGGGGAATCGACAATGGTCACCGGAATCGACAAAGTTTTTTGTGCGTTAGATGATTTTATCAACTTAACGCACGGTTTCCGAAAAATAACGGCTGAAATCAAAACTTCCTCAAGGGATACTTTAAGAGCAAGGCGTGACGTTTTTGTTTAGTCTCTTACGCAAATGTGGAAGATACGCTAGACACACTAGCACTGATGATGAAGTGCAAGATTGTAAAACTAGGTTGATGTTGAGACCCGTGCTTAGATTTTTTGGGTAATTACATTGCCGACCTATTCAATAACACATGTGTTTGCCTTCTTGGTTTATATTAGAATTCTGTTTTAAGTTCTTGCATGGAATTCTAAGTTACTGATTTAATGCCACACTTCATTTTTATTACTTTCTATAAAGTACACTGGCTTTATAAATAACAATTAATAATAACAATTCGCTTTGCAAAACAAGCTTGAGGTAGTTTTAGTTTGGTAGACTTTAATTCAAATCTACATTGACTACTGGAACGTATGAAATATACATATTCATAATCCAGTTGTTTTTTGTTTTTAATATGCCTGGAAAATTTTGCCCAATAACTTTACCAGATGGTCATGATAGATCATGTTTCGAAATAGTAAAAGACAGACCTATTGTACCCATTTTGTCGAAAAAAAGACAGAGTGGGAAAAGTTTGTTTTTCAGATTTGATGAAATTTGAAATGCTGATTGATATTACAACTTTGGTACCCCCTGGGCCCTACCTGCTTATGTATTGGCATCTAAGCACTATTTCAATTGTTACTTGGAAGGTAATGGGCAAATCAGAGAGAATGTTGGTATGGTTTACATAGAGATATAGAAGCACTATTTTGATTGGTTACACAAGAGGGCGATCTTGTGTTGTGTCCTGTAATGAGCCAATCAGACAGTTCGTATCATAGGTGGTAGAGCCCAAGGGGTTAAAATGATAATCACCTCTCAGGTTCAATTCCTCTTTTGTCTTTCAGAAATTATTATTTTTCTTGTAAATTCTTTTGTTTTCTATTGCTTTGTGACATGTTTACTGGACCATATATCTGTAAGTACCCTGGGGTCTCTGATGTTTTGAAAGAACAGGTCCAAATTTCCTAACTGAGTCACAACCACACTTTACCAACAGCGTCTTCATGAAGTCAGAGTACCTACAGAGTCTGGTATGTTTTATTCTGTTGTACAATATTACTATTTGGATGTATTTGAATTGGAAATGGAGAGTTCTGCTGCTGTCCTGACTGTAAAGCCATTATCTGTTGCTGATTCACAGGAATTGAGACAGTTGTGGCACTTGCAAGATTATTTTGAACTCCTGCTGTCAGCTTTGGCATTGCGATAATCTCTGAGGCCTTACGCTTCTTTGCTCTTGACTTTGGTTTTTGTGGTTGCACAGCTGCAACTTTGCTTGCCTCTCCGACAACATCCTCTAGACTTGTTACTAGTCTCTGCAAGTTATCTGTGTCTTTAACAAGTAAAGCATAGTCATGTAATTGCCTGGTGAGGTCTTTCATTCTTAGGATTAGTCTAAGTCTAGATGGTTTGTTTGAGAGGTCTTGCTGATGCAAAGGTGCTGCTTGTAATGGAGGTAGATTTGTGCTGGAAGTTGGGCTAGTTCCTCTAGTGTATTGGCAACTTGCTGCTGAAGAGATGAACTATCAACATGTTGCACTTCATTCGGCAGTTGGTGAAGCTGGATTTCAACTTCTTGCATTTGTTGTGAAAGGTCTGGGTGTGACTGTGATTGTGGTGGAACGGTAACAGACTGTGGCAGTGTGGTGGTTAACACTTGTTGAGATTGTTCTACAGGAAGTTGCTGGCCTTGAATTGACACTGGTGCAGGATTGTATTGAGAAGGGACTTGAGTCATAATGGAAGGTTGACTTGAGATGGCCTGACTTTGTGCAAAAGCACGGTTGTTTTGTGTTAACAGTGTGTGTGCCTTGTGTGATGGAGTCTGGTAAAAGCAGGAGTTTGTGTAAGAGTTCGATGTGTAAAAGCTCGATGGTCGAGTTAGAGTTTGTGCTTCAGATTGGGTAACAGTTTGAGATTGGGTTAGAGGTTGTATCGGGTGCAAGGTTGTTCTGGCAGAGTCTCTTGCACAGGACTAGCAGCTGTTTGATTATTTGAAGTAGGTTGCTGTTTGTGCCTTCTCCATCTGCTTCAGAGTTATTGCTGTCAACCCGTGCCCTAGAGGGTCTTACAGCTGCATTCATTAACGCCAAATTCCAGCGCTATCAATATTTCGTTTTTTTCAAAGTTCGGAGGGTGCTGTGACGTGAGGCCAACATCTGTCCCAATTCAGAACATCATCGGTATTACAGCATGGGAGCTTTGACTTAGCTTTCTTGTTCGTGATACAGAAAATTGCGGATGTCCGATAGGCTCGGGTAGAAGCGACGTTGGCTCCGGGGAGGCGCAGCTTTATCTTTAAAGAGTTCTTTAACATACTAATGCGAGCTTCTGCAGGACAGCACAGGATCTGACCCCGGCTAAGGCAATATTCATGGAGGGTTGAGTATTCTCAATCCACTGGTTCCATCTGCGCTCGCAAAAGCTGAAATTCAATCAATAAAAATGTCATGAAATTATTTGCAATTAAGTCGGCTCGAAGAGGCCTGTTTTATACTCGTTTAGTGGCAAGAATGCTATATTATAGTCCATATGAAATCATTCAAATGTACAGAACAGGACTGAAATTAGTCTAAGAATACATTTCCTTCTTATTTTCACACTAAATTGAAGTGCTAAACATCAGTAATGCATGTGTGACACACATTCCAGTTTTTTTTTGGCCATTTCACAAGGAGACACTTCGACTGGATATGACATAAATTTATGATCTGTCAAGCTGAAAGCAAGAGAGCATTTTGGCAATGTCCCAAAAAATATTTTTTTTTTTATTATGTTAGAATCTCCAGGAGTTGCAAACAAACAAATGAAAAGATTAACAGAGATGTAAACTTATTCTGATATGCAATGATGTGAATGCAGTTTGCAAAAGTGTGTGACTAATCATATTGTCTCTTAAAACTATATCAGCGAAAAATGTAAACAAATCGTGCACCTATTTTTCATCCCAAAGTCCATTTTTATCCCCCTTGAGACTTGAAAAGCAGAGGGGGATATGCGAGGGTGCGCATGTCCGTATGTATGTGTATTAGTATGTATGTTATAGTGTTGTTTTTCCAGTTGGTTAGGTTTTCGTTTTTCGCATCTCCTTCAAAAAGTTTAAGTCCGATTTAAACCAGACTTGGGGGGGAAGGTGCAATAGGGGTTCCTTCATATGGGATATGATGTTAACGGTCATGGACCAAGGTCAAAGGTCATCTGAGGTCATTGTGCCAGTTGGGGTGGGGTGGTTAGGTTTTCGTTTTTCAGATGCTCCTTCGAAAAGTTTAAGTCCGATTTAAACCAGACTTGGGGTGAAGGTGCAATAGGGTTCCCTTCATATGGATGATGTCAAAGGTCATGGACCAAGGTAAAGGTCACTGAGGTCATGTTCCAGTTTGGTTAGTTTTGTTTTTCTGGTGCCTTTGAAAAAGTTTAAGTACGCTTACAACCTAACTTGGGTCGAAGGTGTTGCACTACGGGTCTTCATATGTTGTTGAGGTCAAAGGTCACATACCAAGTCAAAGGTTCACTACCCAAGAGTCAAGGGCAACTGTCTGCCATAACCACCTTGTGTATACTGCCATCTTGCCAGGTGTGTGACACAAGTTTACTTGCCTGTATTTTTTACACTAATGTATTGCAAATGGTGTAGTTGACGACCCCTGTATGTGGCTAAGCGTTAACACGACCATATTTTTTTTTAGCATACATTTAGCTCTGGGTAAGGGACTGGAATCAATGCATGCGCGCTCAGTTTGATGATGAATAATGGCACAAGCCCGGGGGGTGAGTGCCATGGCCTCTAGTCAAAATGATGCAAGTGCATTGATTTTGCCAATGCACGCCACGAGAACTAAAAATAAACAGACATTAACCTAATTCATAAACGTTATTACAGCAGAATTTTTAAAAGAAAAAAATGAATAGGCATATGTCATGAAATCCAATGAGTTGGCTAATGTTCTCTAGCAAAAAGATGACCCGCCCATAAAATGAATCAATCCAACGCCGTGCGTAAACGTTCTAACCACTCAACGTATGTCATTAAAAACGCACACATGAATGCACAAAGATTCAATGCATGATTTTTGGTCCCTCCCACTATTTCTTCTAATTCTTCTCTATAAATACAATAAAAGTCGGATCCGACGTTATTCTGTAAACAAAAAGAAAGTAAATAGCACCTCCAAGATTCGTCTCCCCCCCCCACTTTAAATGTTTAGGTTTGTTTTTCACACAGAAACCATAATATATAGTCTGTATGGCTAGGATACACTAGCAATTTAGAGAAAAAATGGTCATTTGAAGTTGGAAAACTGATGATTCAGGGGGTCTTTAATAGATTCCATTACAAGAGAGATCTGCAGTTTTGTATCTTATTTTTTATACATATAGGCCTGGACCAAAGTTGTGAAGTTTTACAAACACCTACCCGACCATCTCATGATTCTTGTGATTGTTTTGCAGCAAACATGAGTAGTACCGGAATTCTTTCTTCCCCCCATTGCATCTTTTTGCAGAGCTGCAATACTGATCTGGAGGCCATCTTCATTACCAAATTCTGTCTCCTTCCCTGGACCAAGCTGAAAAGGAATCACGACATATCAATACAGAATACTATGTCATACCTGCCAACATTGAGAACCCAAAAATCAGAAATTGTATGTGTCACAAACACCTATCACGAAAGCCCGTATGGGGGGTATCTATTCTGATCCATTTTATAGGGTTTAGGGAGTACACAGGGAAAACAAAGTCTCCTGAAGTTACTGGGGGTTAGTGTTTGTGACGCTTCAGGAGCCCAAAAAGATTTTAGGACTTTTCTGGCAAATTATTTCAAGATTTGTTTTGAAATTTCAGAAATAGTCATGGGCCAGACAGCCAAAAAGGGGTGTTCACTACCTAAGAAGGGTACAAATTCTACCAATACTTTTTGAAAAGCTACATGTCTCTAGTGTATGAAATGCCATGCCAGACAATTCAAGGAAGTAGCTTTAGTCTCAGAATTCCGTCGTTTTAAAGAGTTTTTGAAAATCCTCTATTGTAAAGTTAGTATACACAATAGGGATAACAATAGACAGGATTTGGTCAATTGAATGACTTATACATTGGCTCGGGTAAATCACACCAAAACTTCTTAATATTTTTAATGAAATATATGTTATGTACTTTATGAAAGCATAAAAAATGTTAGCTAAGCTTTAATAACATTTCACAGAATGGGGAAAATATTTTGTATTTTAAAAGGGTTGTATTTTGGAGTTCAGATACCCGTTTTGAAAAGATTTTTTTCCAACCGAGAGAGCTTTTTTTTCTCCCGCCCTGGGTGCTGATTTTAATCACATTTTAATGAACAGCTAGGTAAAGAAAACTATCAAGCAAGCCATTTCACGCACAGAGAATATTTGTTGACCCACTACACCAACAAAATGGCCTCAATAAAGCTTCACCTCCAAAATATTCATTTGTTTTTGTTTAATTGAATTCTTGAAACCTCTCGAATTACAAAATTCTTGAAAATAAGCATGCCAAAGGGCACCTTTCTTAACCCACAGACATTGACTTAATAGGTAATACCGTGACTGGCTAATTTTGAAAATATAAAACAAATCTATATAGTAAATGTTTGCATCATTGCAACAAGTATAAGCGCCATGATGCACCCTGCAAGATCGAAACCTAACTCAAGCACAAAGTGTATATTATAATCAGTGAATGAGGCTTCTATGCGTTAGATATGAACCAAACTGCAACAACAAATGAAGAATTAATCCATTTTTCAGCGCATGTTGCTTTCACTGGATTCTACAGACCCATCCTCTATTTAATATGAACATGCATAAGTATCATGTGAGTACCACCCCAATAATACTCCAAACCTTCCAAAAGAACATAATTCAAAACAGCGGATTAATACATTTTCTTAGAAATTTGATTTTTCAAGATTTCAAATTAAAATGCACAAAACTCATGTAAATCAACCTGCTTGAAAGCCCCTGCACAGCATCGGGGGAAGTGCCATTGCTCGTTTATGTCATAGTGCATCGGAAAGATAAGAGAAGAAGAAAAAGATTAGTGTACTCTTCCCCGAATCACCCAATAGGAATTGACTTGTAGATAGCTATAGGGAATTTGGCCACTAACTTTGGCCCGAAGTGGACCCCACCTCACAAAATGTTTGCCAGTGCCAATTGTATTTGCATTTTAAAATAATCTGTAACACTACCCGATTTTTAAAACGATAAAACCCAATCAACTTCATGTTGCATAAAAAAGCACAAAAGACTTAAGCACATCTCAATGAGACCAACAGAAGGCCAACAAGAAGCAATAAACAAGCACATCTTTGAAGAGCACCCACAATTTTCCTAAAAAATAAGATTTTTTCACAGTGCATGGTAACTGGCTAGTTAAGTAAACTACACCTGTGAATGGTAAAGCTCGAACATGTCTATGTAGAAAGAATTAATTTTGATTCCGATAATAATTCAATGGTGTTGGGAAACGGCTTCCAATGAAAAATAATAGCCTGGAATAGTGCCATGTACGTGTCCATGAAGGATGATGATGCAGGTAGGTTACCGTGTCCAGTCCTCACTGATAGTAGTTTGTGCAGGTAATGGATGAATTGTTTAATTCGGTTGTATTATGAATTATGTGGAAGAACATAATATTGCTCAGATAACCATTGTTTTTTGCGTGGAGACATTGCGAGGCAATGTTGGTTAAATTTTCGTTTTCTTTTCTTAGCAAATCAATTGATGACGTAATGTATCTTGTAGAGGTATTTTATTGGATTCAGATGTACATTGATAGAGTAGACCCAAACATTTTGTAACTTCTCAAAAACTCCATTCATTGGGTATCCGGGGGTTTTCTTTTCAGTGGATTAAAAACATTCTCTTCAGGCGAAAGAAGCGGGTTGTGTCAAGGGTTCAAGTTGCAAAGTGGTGTTCTGTAACGTCAGGTGTTCCTCAGGGCCTCTGTTCTTGGTATATTTTCTTTTTACTTGTTGTCAATTATTTTTAAATGATGTGTTTCTTTCTCCGCTATCCTTTTCAGTTTGCAGAGGAGACACCCAATACTTCGTCCTATCTTTAGTGAAAGTGATTCAAGATGTTCTTCAGATGATATTCACAACTATTTATTGGACTAACTATAATAAACAATCTTCGATGCACCGTTATGCATATGACTGGATCTAAGTCTCCTGATATTTGTGACAATTCAATTTCAGTTACTTGGTGGCAATTTCAGTGGGATCTTTACTTTGACTTCATATAGCTGCAACTTTCAAGTAAGGTTCAAATCTGTGATTAATTAACCTCTAAATGAGGTGAGGGGGGGCACTATTGGTACAATGATGCAGAAATGTCCATTTCTAGATCCGCCGTGAAATTACACATGTTTTTAAGAAAATACGCATTTTGAGCATTACCATTCGAAAGTATAGTTTACTAGACCAATTATAAACAAATGTGCAAAATATCAAATTTGGAAAAAAAACGAAAAAAAAATTGGGTGTTTCCTCTTCAAAAAAAAAAAAACGCGCTATTATTGTTTTAACTTGAACAGATTGATTCAAATTTAACAGTAACGGTGGGTTTTTCATGTAAATAGCACATCTGGCATCCCACCCCCGAGAGCTTGCCCGGGAAAAAGCTGGAAAATCATGCTAAGAGCAGCCTTTTTAGCCTCCTCACTGGGACATTTTGACCTACAACCAGAAAATCTGACTCTACATCACCCCAAATGCTGAAATCTGCCTCAAAACCGGGAATTTTTCTCCTCTGACAAGTGACCCCCGTTACCCCCCTGAAAATAGGGATGAAAGTATTGGACAGCTGGAGTGATTATGAAAGGACATGATAGTGATCACCGACTCGTACCATGATTTACACTAACAAGAGGTGGCATTTTTATGCCATCTGAACCGTTAACCAAAGTAATGTATTATAATATATGGTTAAGTGCCTGCGCAGAATTTGGTTGCTCAGGCTGCAAAAAACCCAGCAAAGCGGTAATATATGTCCAGTAATAGAAACAGGTGTTCATAACAGAAAGGGGGCTGCAAATATCAGCAATGCCCCTTTTAGCTTTTAACTACTTTATGCTTTCATTAGGATCATTGAATAATTGCCATCAAGTACATTATTTCGAAGTAAGAGTCTTCCTTAAAATCGCTCACCTATTCTAACCAGGCCGGTACGCCGGAGTAATGCACAAAAATGCCAAAAAGGTGCACTTTTACTGATTTGGTTTGATAAAAAGATCCAAATGCTTGGACAATTTGACTTTTTGGCGAGGAGATGTTCAAAAAGTCAAAAAATTACATGGGGTAGTCCACTTTTTTGATTAGTGTTATACGCAGCCCCATACAAATCTTCATGAAGGCGCGTCAGTCCTCGTCTAAAGTGAAACAAATAAAAACTTTGGGAATGGGGGGAGGGGCTCGAATATGGACTATATTTGCCCTCCCACCCCCCCTGTTAAAAGGTTGTATGTGGTGGACGTGTTTCTCCATCCGGGATTCCTCCATAGCGGAACGCCAGTTGTGAAAAAATATAATCCTTATTTTGATGAAAATGGCACACTTGGACTAGTCAGATTTGACAAATCTATTTGGCCTTTGACCTATTTTGTGCTGTATCTCCCTAACCAAAGGTCACATAAAATTATGACTGTACACATTTTTAATCTCTTGGATCTTATCAACAAGTTGGTATGTGTTTCAAATTGATCGGTGTAATTGGAATTTTAGCCCCTATCTGACCACTCAAAGAGAACCTATGGACCCCTAACGGGACATAGCTACTCATTGTATTTCTCTAGCATGCCTTTGGTATATACCCATGGGTTGCCTACACAATGGTAACAAAATCATTTTGTACCTTCTTAGGTAGTGAAAAACCCTTCTGGCCCATGCACTCAAACTGGGATATCCCTATTTTTTCAAAATTTTGAAAGTGCAAAATAAGGATGATTCCTATAAAAACAGGGAAGGTTGGCAGGTAGGCTCTGTTTTACAATGGAAATGACAATTACTGTGTGTGAATAGGCCTTTTGAACAAGTAATTCAAATCAAGATATCTCCTAGTTTTAGTAAATGCACTATATTGTTAGTTTACTTACATGGGATTTGTTTTTTGTTCAGTAGATCGATCAAACATTCAAACATTCGGTTCATAAAGTACTCAGAAAATAGCACTCAGAAAATACTGGCTCAATACATGTCATTTAATTAAATTAGTTTAGAATGAAAATTAACTAGATATAGTGTGGTCAAAGACCACGAAACAGCCGCGGATAGCTGCAAACCCAAGCCTAAACTAACCCCTCCCCTTCGAAACCTAGGCCCCCACTTCGAAACTTAGCCTAGCTTCGAAACCCAACCATATCTATCCTAGATCTGGAGACAGATCTGAGCACATCTAGGTAGTTGACCTTTGACCCTAAAACGCTTTCGATCTCGAAAATTTTAAAAATATTTGGATTGTCATAAGGATCAAGATTAAATTTCTGTCCATTAGAGCATTTGACATTTGAACTTTGACCTCTTAATGAAACGTTGTTCTCAAAAATATTTTCAACATATAGGATGTCATAAGATCATTTCAGTTATATCACTCAATCGGATGATTTCGAAAAAATGACCTTTGGACCTCTTAAACCTGTGATCTCCAAAAATATTTCAAATATGTTTAGAATACGAAAGATCAGTTAAGTTAAATTTTCATGCTCAATCGGAGCATTTTGGAAATTTTGACCTCGACCCCTACTGACCTTTGATCTCGAAATATTTCAACATGTTTAGGATGTCATAAGGATCATTTCAGTTCAAGATCAGCTCAAGCGGATATTTCGAAAACAAATGACCTTTGGACCTCTTAATGACCTTGGAGTCCAAAATATTTCAAAGATGTTTAGAATATCATAAAGATCATTTAAGTACAATTTCGCTCACTGGAGCATTTTGGAAAATTTGACCTTCGACCTCCTAATGGACCTTTGAGCTCGAAAATATTTCAACATGCTTTAGGATGTCATAAGGATCATTCCGCAACATTTCAGCCAATCGGAGCTTGAAAGTTTGACTTAGACCCTTGAATGACCTCCATTAAACTTGTAGGGAATTTATAAAATGCACCAGTACAAGTAGCACCAATCTACCAATCAGAAGACCTAGGTCCGTTATTGTTATTTTTCATTTCTCATTTTATTTTTTACATTAATAAAGAGTGGCTAATCTCTTATAACCCCCCATGCGCTACGTACCAAAATCAACTTTAATATTCTTTTTGTTTTATTTCGCATTTCTTGACTAAGAGGAAAAAACATAGAACCGCAATACATAGCCATCTTAATTGAAACCTTCCCGGGAAATGTACCGCACTGAAGTACGATTTTTGTGCATTCATCAACGAGTAAAAAGATTTTATTTTGTTTTTTTGCGTGATTGCCGGACTCGCCAGAAGCAGACCAATAATACTTTAAATGCGTGGGTTTCAAACAACCCAAGGATGACTTGACCAAAGGATTGAAAGGAGCGCTGGCAATTAAAACTATATTATCCACCTACACTAAAGTACAGGATATTATTATAGGTGAAGTGGAGTTGTAACTCTAAGTACCTGTACGTTTGAAACCAATTCCTAAATCTCCTCTATATCGATTGTTAATCCTCATGTAAGTAGATTTAACCTTCTTCGAAATGCATGAAGGCTTTACAGCTAAAGCTCTCTAAAGAAATGATGGCTCGTGCAGACCCAAGTTTAGGTGCATTCATACTGGTGTAAGACAGGGCGAGCGAGGCGTCGAGCGAAAACCGAACCTCCCGGCCCGATTTTGCGCCAAAAGCCCCTATCTCTGCCCAGGTGACATTTAAAACACATATGTGTGTACACCCAATATGAAGCATGATTCAGGGGTCCTTAGAACAATTTTGGTGGTTTAAGCTCTTGATGAGGCGAAGCGATTTTCTAGATTTTGCCACCAAAAAAATTAATATTTCTCTTCAAATTCACTTGATGAACCAAATCTTGTTACAACCTATGGAGGGCGGGTCAGTGGTCATCCTGGATTGAATTGGCTTAAATTGCCCCAAGCGTTTGGCACTAGAAGCATTTTAAGCTTTTGAGCTGAACGGTGTTGCCAGAAGAAAGAAGAAACAGACCAAATACAATAACCAGCCGTGCTACGCACACGGTGGTTACAATAGTAAGATATTACTCTTCTCAGCCTGACTAAATTTGACATTTACGTTCTTAAAATTACATAATTTAAAATTCATCGCCATCAAATAGTACTCATGCACTCTGCAATGTGAACTTTACTACTACTAAGGCAGCCTCAGACGGGGATCTAGGACGGATCATCCAGTCTATTCTATCCTGCATGTAGGTCGCAAACTATTGTTGTCTACCACTCCTGCGTCTCTTGTTCCGGATGTCTATGTAGTGTTTCGTTGTCCGCCCCTATCCGACTTTGTGACTTTAATTACCACAAATTAGGTGGGCCTCATAATTATGCAAACTGGTGTTGGAACAATGTACTTCACAAGAGACATTGTGTGCTATGTGTGTGTGCACAACCATTCTATGGCAAATACTTGAGTACATTTGGTTTTTATTACTTTTACGCATCGAACATAACAAGGCAGTTCTCCTCGAACCACAAGTGTCGCCTGGTTGCGCGTCACTTGCTTTATTAAGTTTGGCAAATGAGATTAGAAAGAGAACAAATGCACTGGAGAGAAGGGTTACAGGTCACATTGGGGTCCACAAAGGCACATGAAGGTCCACCAAGGTCACATGGAGGTCCCGCCACCCTGCCCCCCGATGCCCCCTGCCCCGCGCCCCTCCCCGCCCTGACGGCCACGCCACCCAAGCCCTCGCATCCCACCCTGACCCTACACCGGCACACCGATTTGTGAAATTGCCCAAAGTGAACATGAGGTCATCAAGGTCACCTGAAGTTCATCAGGTGCGACATTAGGTCACCAAGGTCACATGTGGGTCACAAAGGTCACATGGGGTAACAAAGGTCACACAAAGTCGCCAAGGTCACATGAAGTCACACAAGGTCACAACAGGATCAACCAGGGGTCACTTTCACCATAGGTCACACGTCACCAAGGTCACACAGTCACCAAGGTCACATGGGCGTCACCAAGGTCACATGGGGTCACCAAGGTCACATGGCGTCACCAGGTCACATGGGGTCACCAAGGGCCACAGGGGGTCCCCAAGGTCAACATGGGGTCACCAAGGTCGCATGGGGTCCCCAAGCGTCACATGGGGGTCACAAGGTCACATGTGGGGTCACAAAGGTCACATGGGTCACAAAAATCACATGAAGTCACCAAGGGTCACAAGGCACCAAGGTTACAGTCACAAAGGTCACACAGGTCACAAGGCACACCAAGGTCACCAAGGTCCCATGAGCTCACCAAGGCCACATGAGGGCACCAAGGGTCACATGAGGTCACCAAGGTCACAGAGGTCACCAAGGTCACATGAGGTCACAAGCGGTCACAAGAAGTCAACCAAGGGTCACATGAAGCTCACCCCGCCCCTCGCGACGCACCCACCCTATCCTCGGTGCACCCTACCCAACGCACACCATCCTGACCCCACCCAGATGCACACCAACCCAAACCCTCCCGACGCACCCCACCCAACCCCCTCCCCGACGCCCCCACCTCGCCATAACACCTACCCTCCCCCTCCCAACACCACCCTGCCTCCTCCCCATCACTCCCACCCTGCCTCCTCTACAACACCCACCTTTCCCCTCCCCAACCTGCCCCACCAACCCCCACCGCCCCCTCCCCCCAACACCCTCCCCGCCCCTCCCCCAACAACCCACCCTGCCCCCTCCGCCAACCACCCACCTTGCCCCTCCATATTGATCACAACAAGATGTAGTATCCGTGTCGTTCCCATAAAAAAACGCAACACTTGGGGGCGGCGACGTGGTTGGTGTTTGTGGGTGTTTTTTGTGGTGCTTTTTGGGGTGTTTTTTTTTTTTGTTGTTCTGGGGGTCTTGGTTTTTTTTTTTTTTTTTTTTTTTTTTAAAAAAAAACTTTCTTCTTTTTTTTTTTTTTTGTGCTGACAAGACGCAGAAGTTTCGAACAAAAGCACGTGATACTAATTCTTTGTGTAAGGTAAGATGGAGATTGTTATCTAAGGTCCCTGAAAAGTTCATCAAAGGTAAAGTCAATATTTTTTAAAAAAAAATATGACACCAGAAATCAAGTAACTGCAGGCCAATTACAAAATTGAGGCAGCTTTAACTACAAACGGCACTGTACGTTTGAGCCCAGAAACCACAATATGAATCTATATATAGTCAACCACCAGTTTCCTTTTTTTTTAAAGACAGCTACTGCGACAGATATTAACATATGAATATTTCCATTGGTAATAACAGCTAATAAACATTGCATTAACACACTTTAAAGATGACATTAGGAATGTAGATCAACAAACTCTTCGTAGCCTTCGTATTGTCCAAATAGGACAGCATTGGTTAGAGCCTAATCATCATCATTTGTGACGGCACAGAGAGTTATCTAACCCAAAATGTAATGACAGAATGAATATAATGATATTGTATTGGTTTTGTAGATCGTTAAATGTTTTTTTGAAAACAATTCTAACTAAAGTTGAGAATGTGACATTATTTCCAGTAACAAAGTGCAGCCCAGACCAACGGCATGTATCATTGTAGGAATGTTTTGTGTTTTTTTACTGCAGTTTGTTAATTAGTCATAGTTTGATATCGTCTTGAAAACGTTTTTATCACCAATAAATTAATGATTTTCATTATCAGTTAAATAATAATTATGTAAATTCAGTTTTTTGACTCAGTAGATGTTCTGACAAGAATTTGGGCAAGTAACGTGAATGACAATCAAATGGAGATGTGCCATTGTGCCTCTGTCATTGCAGTCTTGTCGTACCAGCTCCTAATTTTTGTCAAATGGGTCTGCGGGTTACTTGATGTTGGGGTCATATCTTAAAAACTATAACTCTATCACTATAATTTTTCAGGGATGTTAGCTAACAGGACTGTCTCACATCTATAAAGAAGAAATAAACCATGCTGGCCTGTTGAAATTTATAGCGCCTACCACCAAGTGTTGCGTTTTTTTGCGGACACACGGTAGTAGTTTTGCATGTAGCCAAGGAATTTTCGCATATCGGATTGCGTACCATTTTAGCCAATTCAGCAATGATGCATATTTAATTAGCTCATTTGCATTACCTAAGCCGCATGTATCATGAACTTAAATAGCAAAGAAGATGCGCACCATAAGGCGTTTCGTGCAGTGAAGGAATTTTGCAGATCCGATGTAACGTTTCAAAAAATATAGCGATTACGTGATTTTGCATATTAATTAGTTCATTTGAAATGGAACATTGTTCGAAGTATGCCCAACATCTAATCAGGCCGAGCCTCTTTCATCCCGCTTCTTCCACAAGTTACATTCATATACGCCCTTACGGAACTCAGCTAACTGCACACAATCCTGCTGTGTGAAAGGGTTATCTTTGACCGCCATATAAGCATTAATTATAGTCATGATATGCAAATGAATGCCAGCCAAAAGCTACAAATAATATTCTGGACCTCACTCTATCACCCTACAAGTATGAAGTAAATTAGTGATTAGCGTTTAGCCAAGCCAGACATTTCAAAAAAGGTTATACGAAATGTCTGAAAAAATATGCAAATAAGCTATTAAAAATACATGAATATGCAAAATAATGCAAGCCCAAAGCTAAACATAAATATTGCGGCACCTCACACTATCACCCAACCAAGTGTGAAGTAAATTGGGGATAGCGTTAGCTACAGAGCATTTTAAAAAAAGGTTAACCGAAATACGGACGGACATACGACATACGGACATACATACGGACACACAAAATTTGGACTAGTAGGTGCCTCGAACATTCGTTCCGGCGACACAAAAATGAATAATTTCCACCAATTTGGTAGTTAAGTATATGGCTAATCAGTAATGGATATCTGCTCAGCCTTTACAGGTGCATTTTCCAACTTCAGATCGTCTTTGCGGAATGGATCCCTGATTTACCCGAAGTAGTATCAATTTGATATCAGATGAAATGGTCATATTGTGTTCCTTGTTGTCATCCTGAAATTTGAGCCCTCAAATCCATTTCATTCCACAAGATTATAAACAAAAAATTTTTTTAATGGTTAACCATCCATAGAGCACAGTATTGAATAGAGATTTGCAATATGCATATTGCTTCTACCATCAAAAACTGCAGTTTGTTTCCCACGGTACTTGATGTGCAAGTACCAGGCTCTCATATCAAATAGAGCACACAATAGACAATCAAGAACAAGCACCTTTAGCAGCAGGCAATTTTCACCAAAATTCTGTGACTTAAAATGCATTCACTATTGTGTTACCGCGATTAAGTGGACAATACACGAAGCACCCATAATTTGTTTTGGAAACAAGCAGCTTTGCAATACAGTTGGGACAAAAAATATCTCGGCACGTTTTTCGATCCGTATGGTGCTCAAAGTTGATAATTTTGAAAGTTTTCTAAATATACATTGTGTAGTACCGAGGTCTATGCGATTTATTTCCCTCATTTTGTAAAACGCGTGGAAAAAACGCTGAGATAGAATGCCTGAAAGAGTAAAACCCCAAATCAAAAGTTGCAGTTTTTGGATTTTTCAATGGTCACTGTGTGGTACAACTCACTAATACGATGTGTGGATTGACTTTACACAAAGAGGGTTTCGATTGAATGAGCGAGAAAGCCTATTGCAATATTGATGTGGTCAGCGTGTTACATATTGCAGTACACTGCAATACCCGCTGAAAACTTTTTTTAAAAAACTGCAACTTTTGGTTTTGGGATTTTGACACCTTGGGTGTTTCTATCTCGGCCATTTTAAAACTTTTACAAGCCAAGGTGTTGAATGAAAGAGCAAGACCTAGGATAACAAAAGGTATATTCGGTGAAAACTTTCACAATATCGGACTTGAGCCACAATACTGATCGAAAAAACTTGCAGAGATACTTTTTGTGGCAACAACAGTAAATATTGAAAATTAAAAAAAAACTTTGTCATATGCTTGCAATTGCAGCGAATAAACGACCTTATATTCAGGAAACTTGACAACTTCTTGATGCTGATTTTGGCAGGACAGTCCACTTTCTTCAGACGGGGTTTCGGACTCTGGTTTTGCCATATTTTCGAATTACAGACAGCCTTATTATAAATTAGAAGGGGAAAAAAGTTTTCATCCTTGTTTATTAGTATGACTATATGTGCCATACTGCATCACATTTACTGCATGCGGATTTTTACTTTCTGCAGTTTGTGACAGTCTGCTCATGTACCCTCTGGTAGAGAGTGCAGTCATGTCTTTTATGGTGAAGCTGGGAGATACAGAATGTTCTCCCATATAAAGATGTGCACAAACAGACTGATTATTTCACCCACAGAACAAAAACGAGATCAGTGTGTGGTCTTTAGCTACTTTTTTTTTTTGAGGAGGCGGTCATTTGGAATTTCACATTTGAAAATAAAGATCAAAGAAATACCATAAATTACATGCAATATTAATCAATACCTGAAAAATCCTGAAAAAAGGTAATAATGAAGAGCATGGAAGTCATACTGTCCAGTGTACATGTATATACATAGAGAGTCAAAATTACTTTGCTTGCTTCACCATTAGAACAATAATTTGAAAAAAAAATGACCTCAAATATTTCAGGATTAAATTGACAGTTACTGCCTAAACTCCTCAAAAAGTTTGCGAATTTTTTTTAGACATTATTCTCATTTAATGAAAATTTTGTTACACTTTTTTGCATAGGTCTTGCAAAGCTCGAGGTATTCCTCTGATACAATGAAACCAAATCATAAAGATTTGTGTTCTTCATGGTTGAGTGACAATCATTTGAATACTGGTAGATCCTGTAAAAGAAAGTGCCAAATTTCAAAACCTCAGTTTAGAGTTACACAGGGGTTACGCAGCTAAAGAGGATTAGGTTTGCTTTGAACCCGGGTCTTTTGAATAGAAAAATGTCAAAAGAGATGGGTATTCAGTATCTCATCATGCCACAAGTATCAGATGTACAGAAGGACTCCTGCCATGGGGCAAATTGAAGATGGCATATCCCAGAATCAAGTGCTAGCCAATTGCTGGTTGTAAACCCTAGAGTCCTATCAAACTGCGAATACCAAATTCCGTGGCAAAGTGGTAATGGGGAACGTTGAGACCCAGAAGCGGTTGACCCGGGCCACAAACACCCAGAAAGAAAGTTTATACTCTATGCTCTTCGTAATTGGGAGATTGTCTGTCATAAATTACAGGCACGGTTGTGTGCGGGCAGTATTAGTGGTAGGTAGCAATGACAACCCTTCACATCAGGACGGTTAGGTGTTTGTCGGCAACACCGATAGTGGATTTTAAAACATGGGGAAAGAATTCCTGTTTTCAGAGATGCAGTTTGTCTTCTGAAGTTGGATCGTAGCGTTAAAGTTGGAGAGGACGTGTGAAGTTTCCCTGTTCGTTGCATTGGAAGAGCGACAGCTTTTGGTGGAGGCAGACCTGAGTAATGGGAAGACAGGCTTGTTGGTATTGAAAGCAACAATGCTGTCGTTTCGGGCACACAATATTCTAAGGCCATTGCCATTCTTATGTCCTCAATCTGAGACGATTGCAAGTACTCCTATAAACGTATACTATATTGCCAGTCTGTATTATGCTACGATCGTCAATGAGTAATTCAAGAATGAAAAGGTTTAAAAAAGACTTCAGTAGCCTGCCACAGCCAAACGCATCAAATTGGGCACATTCCGATTAACCTAATCCTCCTTACATTTAAGCAACCCTAAATTGAGTTCAGGTACTGAAATTTGGCCACGTTCTTTCAGACCTACCAGTAATCAAAGGAATGTCACTTAACCTGAAAAAAAATCAATCTTCTCCATTTTTGGTGTCATTGTGCAGAGGAATAACTGAGCTTTTCACTGATATACAATTATACAATATAATGTATAAGATTTCAAATAAATGAGAATACATGTCTGAAAAAAAAGTTTCCAAACTTTTTGAGGAGGTTATAGATCATATCAACGTCTGTTGACTAATTTGTGTTTGTCATGGTCAGTTACAAAAAAATCCTAAAAGAACATAGAAAACCTTTCCTCTCAATTTAGGAAAATATGTCAGACACCATCTGTGTAAAATGGCATCCTTGTTCCTGCTTTCCCAATGTTTTATGCATCCCCTACCCACCTACTCTCTAATTCTGGTTTTCCTTGTACTGACTTTCTGCTTCTTGCATTTATCGGTCCATGATGAACATCTCATCACCAGTTTCCCAGCATAAGAGCAAGGGGATTCCATCCTAAGGG
>JAMKCH010024602.1:0-114344 GCA_023653785.1 Ophioderma brevispina
AATCTGTGAACAACCCCATATGGACCCTTGGGTCACGGTTCTTCTAACTCAGTCTACGATTATAACAATTGATTTGTTGGCACAAGAAGGAATTTATAGATTTTTCAGTGAATGCCCCTTTAATTGGCCCACACAACCTTTGACCCAAATCTGTGAACACCCCATATGGACCTTGTGTCAGCGGTTCTTCTAACCAAGTCTAGTGATTAATAACAATATTGATTTGTGGCACAATAAGGAATGGATAGATTTTTTTCAAAGAATGCCCCTTTTAATCGGCCCACGTGACTTTGACCCAAATCTGTGACCCCCACATGGGCCTTGGGTCCAATGACTTATTGACCGATTTTCGCTCCAATCGGCCCAGCGTTTGGCAACAAATGCATTATGGCAAGTGTTGAGAGAGAGATAGAGAGGATAGAGAGGAAGAGCGAGAGAGAGAGAGAGAGAGAGATAGCGAGAGAGAGAGAGACAGAGAATTAGATATATAGAGATAGAGAGAGAGATATATAGAGAGAGCTATCGCGAGAGCTACGCGTAGAGAGAGCTAGAGAGACAACACCTTGCCAACAATATCTCTCATAAAATAGCAATTATTGCTCAACCCCTGTTTTGTGTACTGTAATACTAAACGCATTGCAGCACAAGGTTCTCTGAGGGGTAATTCTTTAGTGGAACAGCAACATACAGGACGGTTTTTAGGTAAATTATTCAGCTGCACAAATTGCACATGGTCATGTGTGATGCTCGGACATGTTAGGTAAGGTCTAAGTTAGCCAGCATGGCATGATTTTTGACTTACCACAACCTCGAAGGCCATAGAACCTATTTCCTTAACTCAGTACAAAAATGTTACATACTGCAAATGACAAAAATAGGGACAGTAGTCCCCAAATAGGTTGTCCGATATATGGTGAAAGAATAAGCAATATAAGCCATATAATGACCCTAGTGACCCCTGAATGACACTTGACCTCAATCATCTGTGAATGCACATATGCCCCCTTGACTCAATGTATAACCATACCAAGTATGAACTTGATCCATCACTGCACTAAAAAGCTAGACATTTTAACCAAAGGTGTATACCACAAGCACAAGATATTTTGACCCTAAGTGACCTGAATGACCTTGACCTCCATTATCTGGACCCTGCATAGACGCCCCTTGTATCAAGTATTAAACTCAGCACAACTTTTATCAGCACTTACAGGCCGATCGCAACTGCATGAATGAGCTTTTTTTTTACGTTCTACTAATGCATGGCCCCCGAAGTGGGGGTCCCCCCCCGGGGCGGGTAGATCAAATAAATTTGATCTGGCACAGTATTCTAAAACCACTTGTATCTTCATTTAACTTATCTTGCAGAAAATAAAGAAGCTATGTTTGGAGTGTTAACCACACCGATTATCATTTTAAATCAATGAATTTTACAATTTGTGAGATAACATTGACTTAATTTAGCATACAGGGTAGAGAATAAGTTGGACTGATAAAAATTGCAAATGTCCTTAGTAAAATTTAAACAAAAGCCTTTGTTATCTTCAACGTTTAACTTCCATCATTTGTGTTTCACAAACTTAGGGCAAAAATCGAGGTGAAGAAGCAGAACGACGGCATGATTGATCAATCTCGCGTAGTACAAGAGTGCACGTACTGTGTCTTTAATGCCTTATTAACAAAGTTCTTTGCGATCTGCCCGACTTAAATTTAAATTGAATATGATTATGTAATACATTTTTGGAAAGCTTAAATTACAAGTATGTCAGATTGACAAAAAGAGAGGGACAATATTCCGGATGGGTAATATTCACTCTAGGGTGTAATATAGAAATTACATATTTTATCATTTTAATATGATTGGGTCATTTTCCCCCTAAAATTTGCAGGTCAAAACAGCGTGTGTATTTTAAAAGACAATGAAAATGGCCCTCCAAAAACCTAAAACAACTGTTTTTGTTTTGAATCATCAGGGTGGCCAAAATGCAACTACATTTTTGGATGACAAAGTCACCTCAAAAGATTAACTCTTTATTCAAAGCTAATCCGAAATTTCATCTCGTCTTCGTCAAAGATGCCTCAAAATTTTGTCCGGCAACCTTGCTCGCCAAGGTGCGATTGAGGGTAAAGCCCCAGCCGAGCGAACCGAGGGTTCTTTGTGCAAGTGGGGATAGTTCTGTGCAAGCTAATTTGTCAACAAAGTATTATGTGGTTGTTTTCCTGGGGGAAGTGCCTCTAATTGATTGCTAACTAGTGCCAACATAAGCTTTCCAACCAACCCTTTCTTCAATCACAATACGAATGCCGACAGTAACATATAACATTGCTGCCAGATGATAACTTACATTTGCGGCCCGCAATGCATACATAAGGCACTTTTTAGAGATATCATTTATATTGCCCAATCAGTTAAAACAGAAAAGTTACGGAAGATTTAAAAAAAAAAAAAGCGAACTCGTATTTACGCGATGCGTAAAATATGTCCCCGCCGAAAATATCGATATCACTAAGTGACAACTAAAACTGCACCAGTCCACCTTAATTTTGCCATCACTAGGTCGCCAAAAGAACTTGAAAAAAATGGTTACTCAGAAAATACCAAGAAATCTTGAAATTCATCCATGCAAAAATCCCTTGAAAATTCCTAATTCGTAAAAATATGATAATTTACTCAATTTGGCAACACTATTGTTTTTGAAAAATCAATGTGACCACTTTTAAATTTGGGACCCTTACGGGTCTGGAAAGCGGCAAACATTGAATTTTACGTCTTTCAACATTTTCCAATAAATGTAAACAGGTCGGCAACCCAAAGAACTGACCCACGTGTCCAGAACTGAAAAAAAATTGCCCAAAATCTAATCAGTTTGAGGAACTCCTCAGCCGCTTCCTTCACAAGTTACATCATTATACGCCTTACAGAACTCAAGAAACTTTGTACACAAGCCTGCGGAAAAATTTCATAAATTATGCAAATTAGTTTCTTAATTAGCATATTTTTACACCCAAATCTAATCAGGTTGAAACTCATACCTTCTGCTTTCCACCCAGTTACATATCGTCAAGCCCTACGGAACTCCAGATAAATGTCACAATGTTGACATTTTCTGTGCAATTTGACCATTTTCCCCTTGACCTTTTTCCCCTACCCCCTGAACAGACCCAGGGAGGAACCCTGGGGGAATGATTTCATGGTGAGTAGGGGGGTATCCCCTCCTACAATATCCAAATTTGGGCTGCTCTAGCCTCATCCAGAAAAAGATATGCACAAATGTTCCAGGTTAACATTTTTATCACGGACATACATACGGACAGACATACGGACGGACATACGGACGGACAACGGACGGAGCCCCATTTTATGGTCCCCTCCCGAACTTCGTTCGGCGGGGACAAAAATAGAGAAAAACAAAACACACAAATATAGATTCAGAACAACGATGCACAGAGATCCCAATGAGAGGCACTATAGCAATTCTTGAAAGGGGTTGTAGCAAACTTAAAAACAAAGCACAATGCTTTGGATAAAGGCTTTAAGAGATTTATACATATGGGTTTCTGCACAAAGTTATGATCAAATATTAAGTAGTGATCCATGTATTATACAGATGGTCTATATTTTTGCCATGTGTATGAAATCCATCAACTCAATGCAGGTTTTTATGTCTAAGGAATCAAATTTAACTTTTATTAAGTAATGGCACATTTTACATGTTAAGTTATAGATTTGGAGCTATTACTGCATTTAATTACAATGCACACCCACACCAACACACACATCCACAACCAATGGCTTCACTGTGAAGACTGTCCAATAGGGGGAAGAAAAAAAGATTTTTGAACACCAAAACCCAGAAATGTTTGCTTTGTTCTGATTTTATTCAACTGGTCAGGGCTATGTAGCAAACTGCAATATCATTGGTTGTTGCCTATAGTTCGTCATCACACAGGTTTTGCGCATGCATTAAACGGTTTAAACTACTAGTATTATATTGTTATCAGAATATTTTTGATGATTAAACCACGTAAACTAAATAAGAATGAGAATAAATATAGGAATTTGTTGTTTACCTATCTAAGGCCAATGAAAGTCAATGTATGTTTCCCGTAACATTTTTTGCAATCAAATAGGCAATATTTCATTCATTATTCATTATTCTAATTTTGGGCAGTACAGCATTTCACAACCTTGAGCATCCTCTAATACCTACAATATTTGGTCAAAAACACCCTACATTTAGAAATGACTTTGAAACTGATTTGGTTTAAAATCTACTAAATTCAAAAAAGACATCACAAGAATGTGATCACAAGAATAAACCTTGATATATTTTCTTTAAAATTACAAATAATAACTTTTTGGGGGATTTCAGCATCTCAAACGCGGGCCGAACATCATATCGCGGGCGGGTTACAGGAACATAACATCGATTTCATACGCCTATATTGTGTCATATTGGATGGGCAGTCCAATATTTCTATTGTAGTGCTGCGCCGGTATCCACTCAAAATATGGACTGCCCATCCCATATGATAAGATTTAGATGGCAAATACAAGAAATCCCTATCTTTGATTCACCAAATAATAATGAAAACTAGGTTCCATGAGTACTTTATTTGTGGGAAATCACAACCGACAGAAATATTGGAAACGGCCCATCCATATGACCAATATTAGATAGGTTAAACAACAAACTCCTATACTTTGTTCATACCATGACAATAGGTTATACGTAGTGTAAGAAACATTGGGCTGATTACCTACGTCACTCTTATCAATTTTGTGACAATTTGAACATATGTATAAACTTGTTTCCCCCTGTGCATGTGTTTCAACTACATTTGTTTGAATTGTAATGGTGGCCTTTCCTTACATGCAAGTGATAACTGACTAGGTCATGTTAATAAGTTGCAGATTTCTTCTAATAAGGAATCATCCATAAAAAAAGGTGGTAACTGTGGTTAGAATCTGTTACTATTACATGTTGCAGGCAGGATAGGCCACGGCCAACGATAATACAAGTTGTTTAGAATTTTATTTCATATCATTATGTATTTTCATTGTTGACTCATGAGAGTTTTGTGACTTTCCAGAGGCTGAAGTAGATGAACTCTTGTTGCCATTTTCAGTCACCATTATTTCCTTGAAAGGGCATTAGTTACTTCAAATGAATAGTAAGAACAATAGTTTACGAGTAAAAACGTACCATGTTAACTTCAGCATCGTAGGTTCCAAATGAAATAAAATCATAAATGTCTGTATTGACTTTGTTAGTAGACTGATCCAGAGTGGTTCCTAGCAGCGTATATTATGTTGAATTTTGCGCCAATCAGCGCCACCAAAATAACACTTGCCACTGGGCCTCAAATTATTCATGTATAGTCTCTCGCAGAGGTTCGCAGTAAACACGATAATTATTGTTACGGAAGTTGTGATGGAGGTTATTAAAATAAAATCACCGTAAACTTTGCAATTTCTGTTAAACTAATGTGAAACTATTCCGTTGTGCTCAGTAACAAGCAGATACCGAAATGGAAGACAAAACCATTTTTAATCATTCCATTTAGCAGTGGTTGCCTTTGAATGTCTTTAACAAACACCTTTGGATTATCAAGTATTAATATTCAAAAAGGGTGGCTTGCTTGCGTTGTTTTAGAGGAACAATATTTTTAACTGGAAAATAGAAATTTAATTTTTATTTCAATGTTTATCAGCTACAACATAATAGATGATCAGATGCTCTTATAACATTAGTTGTTGGTTTTTTGATCCAATATTTTCTACCAAGTTCTAGCTTGCTCCCCGGGTAATAACCCCCCTTCTTTTTGAGTAAATCTTCCATTTAAGGGGGGGGGTGGGCTTATACCCGAGTGGGCCTACGGTCTTTTTCAGCAGGAGGTTTTTATCATGCGTGTAGGGTGGTGGTGGGGAGAGGGGTATGAGTATTATTAATGATACACCAACACAACCGTGGTCTTCCAGTGTCACAAAGATATTTTATTTCAATTCACTTTATTATCATACACGTTAGAGAAGAAGCCCAGTTTTAGAGCAGGAGGAAACGAGAAAACCTCCAGGCCGGTATGGACCTGGGTATGAAATCGCAGGCCTGAACGGGGGTTGAACCTGAGACCACAGTGGTGGGAATCGAGGGAAGACCCACGGCGCTAACATGACCCCCCCCCCCCCCAGCTTGCAGGTAGTAGACACAAATCTTAAACTTTCCATTACCTATTGGACTCACATAAGGAATATTGGCAGTCCGATGTCAATTAAGCCACTACGGCCTGTGAGTTGTTTCTGAATTTTTCATAATGGCAACTTGATCCCCTGGTTAGGGAGGCAATACCAAAGAAAGCTGAGACGAATACACCTAAACAGAGATTCGAAGCAATTAACTAATGGATTGTTTGCAGCGTGCAGGGGGGGGGGGGGGTGTCTGTACGATATTGGTTATGTTATTTAACGATCCCTCGACTGATCGCGAAGCAGTAATCGTTATTCAATACATGGGTCAATGTATAACCCCAAGATTTGAGTTGGCGGTCTATTTTAATCATTGATCTCACAAGTGCGTGTTATTTGTCAAACGCCTTGAATAAAAGTTGAGTACTCAAATGACCTTTGCATATAAGCCATGGAAAAACTTAAAATGACCCCAATTTTGCATTCATTTGTCGGCTATAGGTAGAATTTGCTCCAATTTCAATGTATTAACCCTAACACTGCCGAGAGGCAATGAGAGCCAACGAAAACGTGGGTACCGGTCGCAAAATGTTTTTCGTTGCATCTGGGCGTCAACAACTATTTTTTGTCGCGCAAAGAAACTCGCATTGCGCCTCATTGCGCCTCATTGCATCGGGGCCCGTCTTACCGGAAAAACGCTATGTTTCTCTTGGCACCTGGGCCGTCTTCCCGGACAATGACGCGATGTTTTTCGTTGCATCTGGGCCGTTATTGACTGGAAATGATGCGATGCTTTTTCACTGCATTTCGGACGGTTTGCCCGCAGAAGGCGCAATATTTTCATCAGGCGGGTGACACTGTGTACACATGCCCATAGACATTTCGATATCGATGGGATTAGCGCCACATTTTCCGATAAGCTATTTGTTTTAATTATGCCATAAACGTTTCATGACGTAACCGGAGCATGACGTAGCATAATAGCGCCCGCACGACATGATGTAGCGTAATAACGCCACTCACGACTGGCGACTATAAGCTACAAATTTCATGGCGATCAGTGTGCATTAATAAAATTGTACTCCATCCATTATTTTTTATTTTTTTCAGTTATTTCTTTATTTATTTAACCCTGTTTTTATTGGCATTCGCACGCGATGTTCTCGTTGCATCTGGACGTCTTCCGTACATTGGCGCGATGTTTTTCGTTGCATCTGGACCGTCTTCCGGAAAATGACGCGATTGTTTTTTGTTGCATTTGGGCCGTCTTCCGGGAAAATGACGCCGATGTGTTGCATTTGGGCCGTCGGCCGCAAAAGACCCGGCCGGGTTTAGGGTTACATTCTTGGATATCTTCAAAATACACTGAATTAACTAAAATGTGCATTTTGTTCCTTTCAATACACAAAATTGAAACAAATTTTGGACCAGTTTTATTCTCAAACTGTTATTTTAACAGAATGGATCTAATTGGACATTTTATTTTAATTTTGACTTAAGTCCATGAAAATGAAGTTTATTGATGACCTGGCCAAAACCCCCAAAGTGTTTAATCTGACCGTCCTAAGAACAATTATATTCACGTTTATTCATGAATTGAAGCACAAAATTGGGTTAAATTGCCTGATTCGCAGGCTACTCGCTCATAAAAAGTTAGGTGCTCACAGCGCCATCTGCGACCAAGTCATTGCAAGCCGAAACAGACCTGGTTCGATACTCTCGAGCTGTTAACAATGGACTAAAGCTTTGCTCCTTCTCTTGTTGGTATATTCGTCTCAGAAAGAAGTGGGTGGTTTATGGCCCACACAGCTACAGTGGCCCCCTACTAAATTCAGTGCTGTCCAAGGGCCTAGTCCCCATAATTGTGACTTCACATGACGTTTCCTTTAACAGAATGCCTTTAACAGTCTATTATATGTGAAGTCCCAAATCAGTACGTGTAACAGCTAGGACTTTTTGTGTATCCTTCAAATATTCTACCACTGACAGCATTCACCTCCAATTTTTCATATAATCTTACCTGATCGATTCAATAAGCTTCACCGGTGCTTTCCGCTAACACTCTTCTAGCTTAAGCACCAGTAATATCCAATTTGAAATGCGTGAATGAGTTAAAATAGCGACTTTTTCTCGGAAATAAGCGATGTTGTTAAAAATTCTGTTTATACCAAGATGGCTGATTGGTGGGCAGAATACGCCCATAAGGTGTTTTCAGCCAGTGACGAACATCTGAGTATGTTTATTCATCCCTTCAGTAGTGTCATTCTCGTTGGGATATGCAATATTCCAGAATTGGACTGGCTGGTAAAGGAGACAACCAACATAACGTCACGCATATTTACTAATTATTGAAGCATTTCAATCTGGATTTTGCGAAAAGTGCGCCCAATAACATCTTAAAACGAAAAGCTAAAAATTTTATTTTCAGCATGGCGAATGTTATTTTTTTATCAATTAAAAAGGAAATTCAAAATTGGTTTGGGATTTATTCCTTTTTTTTAGAATTAGGATATAGGCTACATTATGCATTTACACTCCCCCTTTAAGGTATATTAGGCCATTTTATACCGGCGAATGATTAAACATTTTTAGCTTTTCTTTTCAAGATTTCACTCGCGCCTCTGTTAGTCACTATTACACCTTGTGAAATACGTCATGTAACTTTGGCATACAAGCTTTTGTTAAGCATCTGGTAACACAAACACGGACTAGTCCCCTCCGTTAAAACTTACACGTCTTGAAATTCCTGAAATTTCACTTCCTAAAAGAGTTGATGAAGATATTTTACGACTAGCCTGTTGTTGCTACACTCTAAGGAAACTTTCAAGGTAGAATCACGTAATATTTATTTGCGTGAAGATAAAATTATTGAGAACTGTGAACAAAAATTTGGTCTTATCAGTTATCCTCGCAATTTTGGCATGACTCCTCCGTTCATTAAGTTTATGGCATAATGATTATGTACATAAATGGAGGAGTCATGCTCAAGCAGACTATCCAATGGCCCACCCACTCAGGTAAGGTTGGTAATTATTTGGCCCACCTAGTATAGTAACTGGTCCAACATAAATATATTAAGGGTTGTTTTACAATCAGGTGGTACCTGAGCAGGCACACTTTGCATCCTCTTTCAAAAAATAGATTCACTTTAGCAAAATACGTCAGTGGTAATGATTGGCCCATGCATGTTCTACAGCAATGAAAACTGTTTCTGCTCAACGACAAAAAAAAAAAAAATCATGGGACTTGTAATAGATTAGGAAGAAAAGGAAAGTTTTTCGACAGGCTCATTTAAAATTGTGAAAATTTGCAAAAAAAACTGTGCCACTGTTACCAAGAGTCTCAAACACAAATTAAATTGTAACTTTAAACAAAATTAAAAAAAGCAAAAAACTAAAAAATTAAAAAAAAAAAAAACTTATTTGAATGCTGCTCAACTGCCAAAAAATTTTCATTTTGTGTGAGATTGAGAATTAAGCGACAGTCTTATTTTGAAATATTGCAATCTGTGCCACTGTTAGCAATGGCATTCACACACACTCAAATTTACGTTAATTGCACAGTTGTGATAGTTTCACGTTTGTGGGGAGTTGGTATATGGATGTTGTCCTTTTCCATGTGTTTTCTTTTAATGGTATGAACAAAAAAAAAAGGAATGCAATCACGTGTGCACGTGCTAGTAACATAGCCATTCCTTGTATCAGCAAGTCATCTGTCTGTCATTCTTCCATCAAAGTGTGTCCTTTAAAAAAATGGATAAAATAAGGACATTAGGACAACCTGTAGAGTTTTCTAATATTTTTGGCATCAAATACATCTTGCACTTGAGCTCAAAATTTAAGCAATTTGTATAATTGACCTAGGAAATGAACATATTTAAAAAACAAAAATTGAGTTTAAAAAAATGAATTATTTTCACCTCAAATGAGATGAAGAGAACTGAGCTGCATCCCACATGTTCGATTTGGGATGTAAATATAACACTTGCATGCATTGGTGCAGTACACCCAAAAAATCTAATGCACACTTAAGTGTTACTTGCACTTCAAAAATCACAAAATTGCGTCTTTTTTTAGCCTCATACATAACCAGTGATTGTCTACTTGCCAGACCTGCTGAAAATGAGACTGTTTTTAGCCGTTTATCATCACTTTTTCTAGTTCTTTTGGGATGCTTCACTGCCATTCAAATACACTTTACTAAGCTTACAAAATTTTAACAAGTTCCCACATGCACTGCGTGCATGTATTATTTCGGTACCGCAACCCTAATTGTTCCCCATAGGGTCACATGGGTGCGGGGCATATGGGATCCCGGCGAAAAAGCTTATGCAACATTTCCAGAAGCAATTATCATCAGACGTTTGGTCACACATATGCCCCCATGAGCATACTACAGTGATTAAAGGTGCCACGAGAGATTTCAAATAACAGGTGTCCCGAAAAAATGTGAAAATTCTATTTGACTGTGTAAAGCTCATATCAAAAATATCCCCATCTGTAAGGATTAAGCTGAGAACTGTTTCTTTGGTCACAAAAAAAAAAACAAAAATCTTGAATTTCTAATTTGCGTATGGAGCAAATACAAATTCCAGCCCTTGTTTTTCTATTGAAATATAAGCATATAGAAATCACATTTTGTTTTCATTTTAAGTTATTTCTGTAACCAATAAAAGGTAAGGAATCTATTGAGTCTCTAATCATATGAAATCACTATATATTACAGAATATGGATTACCTGAAATCTCTCGTGCACCTTCAATGTTAACTAGGCACTTTGGGGTCTTTAAAGTTCCATGTCCCGATCGCTAATAGCCTCGTCCCCAGACCCCAGATTTTTACCGGAAGTGGTCAATATTTGGTATCGAAGAAAGCTACTATTTTTCTCATTTACCCTGTTAAATCTAGGCCAAAGGATTTTTTTTGGAAGGTATAAGCGCAAATGTACCCCATTTTGGTCGACCATATTAATTTTACACATACTCTATGGGGCTGACAAAATCACGTTTTTAGCTCTCACATGAAAACCGGATTGGAAATATCTGCGCGAAACTGTTGTTACAGATGGGGTTTTTTGGGTGAAGGCCATCTATAAAGATGAAAACGTCATATCCTTAAATCGGGCCATCCCCCTTTAATATCAATGCGATACTCACGTTTGAAGGAAAAACTTGGCAATTTTCATCGGCTTCTATCCAGGATTCTATCGCAGCAGCGGCCATGTGTTTACATCTCACGAGGATATCTATAAACAGACGCTACATTGGCCGCTGACCTGTGGAGAGGTCAGGTCATATGGCATATCGGCTGTGACAGGCCGCCGATCCCCGTGTTCAATTTTCACGTTCGTTCACATGCTTTTTTTGGAGCTTACGTGATTGCGAATATTGCAGACTACACATCAGGGACAGCATGATGAAACGGTCACCAATCAACTCGCTGTGCTAAACAATGACATCACGGTTTAGCAGTCTAGCTCAGACGTGTAAATCATTCTGTACACGAGACGCAGTGACTTTTATCAGTAAAAGATTTTCATCGAGTCGTACGTTAAGACTTAAAAGAATTTAGAATAATGTGTACTCTAATTGTTCAAATTTCTGTTTTGAAAAAAAATGTATTTCCAATGGCGGCGCCTGGGAAGCGCCACTTAACTGTGCCACCGTGCCTGGATGTAACAACAACATTCAAATGCAAATTTTGACAGCAAAATCCCGGATGTAAACGAAAGCAGCATCACCACATTGATAACGTGAGACTGGCAGCCGAGTGTCGGTACCCTGGGTAAGTTTTCAGCATTTCGGCATGTTACCTAACAATTCTACAATATTTACTATTCAAGAAGGCTACTGTGGCTTACTACTGTCGCTGGAGACGTTTAGGAAACTGTAAGTACGTTCTAAAAAGGAATTTTGAAGAGCACATAAGTTGGTCCATTGTTCCCGTTCAGAAATTTCGGCTTCGTAAAGGGTACTTGATCGACCACTACATGCATTGCCATGCATAGTGGAAAAGTTACATCACCATAACAATCTACATGCATGTGGCATGCGTTCATGGCTTAAATCAAACACTGGCACCCCGATTGTAATTTAAAACAATCCCTGTTAGCAACTACCGCATGTCGTAGGCTTTCAAGTTTGGTTCAACTTACTAAATATCTTAAAAATATGTTGACCAAATTAAAGAAAGTGCAACCTGGTGAATTCTGCAACTATTACCTTGCCTTTTTCGACCTGTTTTCCCACGATCTGGAGTAGATTTTGCTGCAGAAACACCTCTATCACCTTTTTCATTAGTTGAAAGGCGTTCATCGACTTTTTCCTTTGCATCACTCATTGTTTCTGGCCGGGAAGAACGTGTGTTTTCCTGTGATTTTGTGTCGACTGCGCTACTGGACGTCTAGTCGCCATTGATGCTGCCTTGTTGATTTTTGGTGGATTCCTTAACTAATATAAGAACCGAATTCTTTTGCGAGAGGGCGTGCAAGCGATGCTGACAGTACCGGAAAGTGTGAGGACATGGATTCAAATCGTGATTTGGGTTTTGACGATATTATAGGCCGACCGGTGTAGAAGTTTTTATTGTCCGCCGTATGGTAGTCCGGAGATTTAGTCATAGGTTTATATCGGGGGGGATGTACACATCTAGGAAACTACAGTTGTCCGTCGACTATAGTTACCAGGATTAAAGTCGGCACGTGGAGATGAAATCCGGGGTGGACTACCACTCCTTAGGAATTAGTGTCCAATTGAGACGGGGACTATCAGTCATAGTAGAGATGATGTGCTGGTTCGAGATGGACTATCATTCTTTATCATGTTTATAGGCAGTGGCGGCGCCACGGTGGGAAGGAGGAATTGAGACCCATGTTAAAATTAGGCCAAATTATAACATTTTGGCTTTAAAATCGCAATTTTAGGTATTTTCATGACTTTTTGGTCATTTTCCCGACTATTGACCACCCCCCCCCCCCACCATTGATTTCGTTCAGTTCGTGGTTGAGTATTGATAAAACTTTGGGAGCTTTACATGGACGTCGTACCTAAAATCGTCCGTTCTCCACCTCAAATTGCACTTGATCATTTGTAGACCACCTTCCGAAAACGTTTCGAAGTGGACAAACAAGCACGAAAAAAAAAACGCAAACCTTGTTTTGACCTTGCCTTGTTCCGAATGTCCCTTTAAGGAAAAACCATGCTATCGAATTTCTGTCGTGCACGACAGAAATATACTTAAATCAGTATATTATTACATTAAAAAGCCGGCGTCCCATCGCTTATTCACTTCAGGTTTGATATAATACATTGGAAGATTCAAAATATGGCAAAAAAACCTGGGTTCGATAAAATTTGAGGGGCTTCTCTCTGAAATGTTCTTTATATAAGTTGTGACGGGTTCGGACACAATTCTTGTTATCGTTCTGTTCAAAATTGACTCGTTGAATTCAATTCCGTAAATCTTCATGTGTTCATAACATAAATATCAGTGCAAAAACGAATAAGGTTTAAGGGTTCGATCATTCACACCTTGAAATGGTCATAAATTAAATGAAGTCTGCATTTTTAATCCATAATTATCACAAAACCTTATACATTACAATGCTCTTGTAAAGCTAGAGGTAGGTAAATTAACCCTCGTTTACTTGAGCCATTTTTTTTTTTTGTAACAAAAACTCCCAAGGAGGGGGGGGGGGTTACCACCCCGCCGTGGATTTTCGTACGGAAACAATCCGATTCCTGTAAATTTGGGTGGTACCACGGGTAGCTTAGAGTTTTTTCCTCATGGTATTCAATTGGTATCATGAGATCCAATATCACCATTATGACGTCACTTTGACGTCATATGTTGAGGAAAGTACAAAACTACGGAGAGGTTGTGTCAGTTCGCAATTTTTCTGACTCAAACAATTATAGCACTAAAAATGCTCTTCTCATTATATACAAACTAGTCATTTTTCCATCAAGTAGAGCCAAAAACCGCATGAAAATCGGAGATTCCTAACAATTTTTGGCGAAAATTGAATTTTCCCCTATGTGTGTCTAGGAAATTGACACTTTTGTTAACATGCGACTTTATGAACATCATTTGTGACATAATTGCTAGGCCTTGTTGTACTCATTTGGTTCAATGGAAAGAGGAGGGACCATTGTTATTTTTTGGTTTGCTTGTGGACGTTCTGTGTTTTGCTAGGCCATTTTGGGACCTTCTCTCAAGAAGAGGTGGTTGCCCCCTATCTATCATTTGGGATCACCCGTATCTTACCCACACCCCGAGGAATTTGTTTTTGGATGAAAGGAGCGGCCCCCATATTTGTCAATTGACAATTACGTTAAATTGGCACAAAGAAGGGGGTTTTAGGCAAGCCGGGGGAAAAACCCCTGAAGGGGGTGGTAACCCCCCCCACCCCTTGGTAAGTGGAAGCTCTAACATAGAAAATTAATTGTAAAAAAAAAAAACCAATTCTGATATTTATGGACATTTTGAATTTGCTTTCAGCCAGAATTTCAATACAATATTCGATTTCAGTAAAAGTTTTGTCAAGTCAGCAAAAGCATAACTCACTAAACGTAGTAATACTATTTATACACTAAAATGTCATTAAAAAAAATCCTTTATTTTGATTAACGAGGAAAAATCAGGAAGGGTTCTAGCGATCAAATTCTCCAGGCCCCAGCAGTGGGGGCGGGTGGCGAAGGAGGCGGACACCGCCCCCTCCAATTCCAAAAAAGGTCCAAAAAAAGCTAAAAAAGTCTTAAAAAAGGGCCAGCAAAATAGATTTCGCGAGCGGATCGAGCCAAAAATTACTGTTTTATGCTTCTTTGTCGAAAAAAGTACATGTGGTCAAAAGGGTCAACTTTGCCTCAAAGCTAAAATCCCCCCTATTTTTTGTGGTTAGGGAGGCCGAATTTGGAGAAAATCCATTTTGACAAAAAATTGCCATCCTCCCCCAGAACAATCCTGGTCAAGGGCCTGCATTCCCCTTTGCTAGACCGGGAAGTTATGTAAAATAATAACGGTTTTTATATTCCTTAGTCCCCAAGTTACCCATTCATATAATATAGCACAGGGCATAATGTTTCCTTGACATTAATGTCCAGTGGACTTTCAAAAACGTGTTGCATCATGGTCCCCTGGACCAAGGTAATGGATATAATGTCCAGTGGACAACTAAAATTGGGTATCCATGGTCCCCGCTGGCCAATGATAATGATATTAATGTTCGGTGGACAACTAAACACTGGGTGGTATTTGTCCCTTGGACCCATGACATCTGAATAGTCCATTGGACAAAATAAACACTTGGGTATCATGGTCCCCTGACCATGGTAGGACCATGGTATTCTTGGATTAATGTCCAGTGGACAACTAACACTGAATACCATGGTTCCCCTGGACCATGGTAACGGATATTATGTCCTGTGGACAACTAACACTAAGAGTTGTAATCCATGGGACAATGCTTCCTTGAGTTTATAGGCCGTTATATTGTGATATAAGCTTCAGTTTCTTCCATCGCTGCAGGTTAACAAAGACATTGGGAAAAAAATCTGCGTTCGTATTTTCTACCAAAGCCATTTCATTTGTGTCAAATTACATTACGCAACTAAAAAGGTAACAGAGAAAAAAATATACTAACAATCAACAGCAGAAGGATTCGAACCTGATTCATTAGATTCGATCAATATCGTTTGAATTTAACAGTCCTATACCTTGCCGTTACACCACGGAAGGGGTCGACAACCACGCTCGTTTTATTCTATTTGTCCTTCCCTTTTGAATAGCTGCATTCGTAATTTATAAGAGCGTAACAGATAGGACTATAGTATCGCGGTCAATGATTCTTTTACTGCTTGTAAAAGGCACTATAGTCCGGGTGGGGGATATAGTCCGGTTTACAGCACAATACGCAAACATAAATGATGCATAGGGGTACCATTCAGGTTGCAGTTTTCCAGCTGGACCTCTTTAACCTAGGAGTAATAGTCCGGAGAAAGAAGCATTTTCTATAGTCCGGTTAGGGCTATGGCCTGTCACTAGGAACAATAGCCCGCAGGACTATAATATCTGACGGACTATATGCGCTTTCACACCGGTGTTAGAAGTAACCATTGGCCGGCGTACTCTCAGTCCGGGAACAATGGTGAACAATAGGGCAATCGATTCAGTTGACTTCTTTACGCAACATTAAGTTTCACGCTTTATTCGTTATGTCTATGGGCCCCGGGACTGGCTCCTACCGAACTATATCTGATTTCACCCCGGCACTAGCATATTTGAAAAAAAGGTACGCCCTCAAAAATTTTCAAAATGATTTTTACTGGTTGTAAAGCTTTTAATACGTTAGCCCTCACCTGAAATAGACCAAATCAGCGCCCTTTATGATTACGAACGATTTTATAAATACTTGACTCGGCGACATGGATTTCAGTAGACGGGGGGGGGGACGGAGTGATCACACGTCATGCCACCACTGTTTGACGGTCTGGTATGTTGATATTTGGGGTTTGAAAGTGCACCAGGTGTCTCTAAAAATGTGAAAAATCGATATTTCATCAAATGTTGGCCTAAAGCTTTCTATAAAAAAAATGTCCCCATGTTAAAAGGGATTAGCCGATAATGCGAGAGAATCGAAAAATGGGAAATGCATTTTTGTTAACTTATAAATAGTGATAAGTGTGTACAATTCCATATAAATGCTTAATGTAGAGAAACAAACCACCAAATAGTGAAAAAATAAGGTATTTGATGAAATTTCTCATACCGTCTCCCGCAATTAGACCTACCGCGACGGGCATCTCAAAAAATCTACCTAAAACAGCTGATTGTGGTTTACACCAGTACATAATAAAACAAAGATCAATGATATGTATTTGAAAGTCAAACGTTTTGATCATGGTGCCCCACAATATCACCTGGAAAATCTGTGATAGTCACGGGAAAGGGCTTTTTTGATCTCAAGTTGGAATTATGATATGCACGTATAGAACAGAATCAGATAAAAAAGTACTGCCTTGTCTTTAATACACGGATTTCAAGCCAACACTGGCAGGTTATGTTAGCATATATATGCCAGTAACAAAAAACAGGAAATATGAATTTTGATGATATTTGCGATGTTTCGGATTAGCCAAATCGACTGATAATCCCTTTAAAGGATTAAGCTACAATATTCTTGGTACAAAAAATTGTAAATATTTTATAATTTACTATACGAGCAAAATACTAATTCAGCCTATGTTTTACATTGAAATTAAGCAAATCAAATCAAAATTGCCTTTTGCCAAACAAGTTTTATAAAAACATGAAAAACTCCAAAATTGTAAGGGGGTTTGAGTTCTAAGTAGCAACAACCACAACTAGAAATAGTCATACTACTTCAAACACCTCACTTGAGATGTATATTCATGATTATGTAACAGGCCTTTCATTGATGGATCAGAGTTACTATATAACAGGGGAGCTAAAAGCATTTGTAACCATTTCAAGTACAAAAGGTTAGAGTGATTAAATATGTTCACAGACTGAACAAGGGACCCCTGAAACGTGATTCTTAAATGCAGCACATGGCCTTAAGAAGAGGGGGGCCAAGACAAAGTGTACAGGGGTCACATTTTAAATGGATCCAATAATGTTGAAAAGTTATTAATTTACGATGTTATTTGATCTAACCACAAGGATTCAGGAAAGGTATAGTTGTACTATCTACAACGTAAAAATTTAAAGTTATAGGCGGAAAAACAAGCAAAAAAATCAAAAAAAGGGTCAATTCGTTTGTACAGGGTCAAATTTTAAAGTTGCTCCGTTTAGATAAAAAATGGTGCAAAATTATTAATGGAGTTCATAGAATTAAAATAAGGAATAGTTTTGACTGTCTAAAATGCGTACGTTTCAGATGTAGGGGCACAGAGGTCAAACGTCCAATGCATTCAATGGGACTTGATCTTGTTTCCCCCTACTTCTTAAGCCAAGCTTTGAGACACTCAAAACTATTCCTTATTTAATCATATGGAGCTCCCCCATAATTTGAAACCATTTTTATCCAAATGGAGCAACTTAAAAATTCGACCCCTGATACAACTGAAATGACCCTTTTTATTTGATTTTTACTGCGTTTTTTAGCAGAAAAAAAAAGTTTTCTGATCCGAACTTGAAAAAACATGAAATGTTCATGATTTTGAAAGAAGAAAAATGGCACTTTTAGAAAAGTTACATTAAATTTCTAAAATAAGGAATAGTTTTAATGTCTAAATGCGAGTTACGATGTAGGGGGCACCGAAGGTCAACGTACAATGCATTCAATGGGACTTGATCTGTTCCCACTACTTTCTTAAGCCAGCTTTTGAGACACCATAGAGCAGCAGCCCAGAAGGTTGTGGTTAGACGAACGGAGATACCACTATCTGACACGGGAAAATTCATTGAGAAAAATATAACTTTTGCAAATATGAAAGTCTGCCGGGGACCCGTTGTTGCGTGTAGCCCCAGGGAGGGGTAAAAGTTACTATGGGGGGGTCAAAGTTTGACTGCTCTAAATCTAATATAATATAGCTCCAATTTTCCTAGGTAAGCAGGAGTAAAAAGCAATTGGGTCACGCGCGTTGGGCTTCCTTTCAAGATATTTGGGAAAATAGGATAAAGGTCTTTGTTTATTCAAGAAAGGTCGACGTTTGCAATACCAAGATTTGTTGTGAAAAATATTTTTTTGAAAGTTAATGATACTGAATCCAAATATGAAATGCTTTGCACTTACGGCATCTCCTTGTTGTTATAATGGAAGGGGTATACTGTAGGAATCTATGGGGACGGGACATTATACCCCTCCCTATGCAAGGGAACCAACCCTATGCAAAATAAAAGCATATTGAAATCAGTATCATTAAATATGTTTTTTTAATATTTTTACAAAGAAATCTTTGTATTAACTGGTTGACCTTTCTTGAATAAACAAATGACCCTTAGCCTATTTTCCCAAATACTTGGAAAGGAACACCACACACATGTGACCCAAATTGACTTTTTTACTCCTGGTAACCTAATGAATAATTTGAGCTAGATTTCATTATCTTTTAGAGCAGTTCAAATATTTGCCCCCCATATATAACTTTACCCCCTCCTGGGGCGACCGCAACAACTGGTTTCCGGCAGACTTTTCATATTTTCAAAATTATATTTTTTCCGTGACTTTTCCCGTATTCAGCTATTGGTATTAGTATCTCGTTCGTCTAACCTTCTGGGCTGACGTCCTATAAAACTAGTCCTTATTTTAATCCTATGAGCTTCACCCAATATTGCAACCATTTTTATCCAAATCGGACCAACTTTAAAATTTGACCCCTGTACAACTGAATTGACCCTTTTTATTGATATTTTGCTGTTTTTCGCCTATAACTCTGAACTTTGGCTGTACATATTACAAACTATACTTTTTCTGAATCCATATGGTTTAGGCACATAACATGGTGTACTTTTCAACACGATTGGTTCAATTAAAAATTTGACCCGTACATCTTTGTCTTGGCCCCCTCTCTTAGGCACCACTTGCGGCACTTAAGAATCACGTTCCAGGGGTTCCTGTCAGTCTATCTAAACCCTTATGTACTTGAGATGCGTTACAAATGGGTGCTAGCTCCAGGGCTATGTAAACCGGGGCTGTAATGGCTACTCGTAAACCACTCTGCAATGCGGATGCCTTCACGAATACTGTTTGTCATTAATTTTTTACTAATTGAAATGATGTAGTGCAAAAAGGTTATTTAGTTCCGGTTGCCAGTAATTCCTTGTAAACTCGTAAAATAACGGTCAATAAATTGCCCGTAAAGAGACACTGACATTTGGAATAGTGCGCCCTCAGATTTTTCAAAATTGCATGGTTGTTAAAGCTTTGAACTGATTACAATGTCTTACTGGTAAACCAAACGATTTTATAATAAAATAAATCACTGTCTGTGAAATGAGTTTGTCATTTATAGTTTTGCCTGTCTTTTTCATGCTATGGCGTCACCCCTCCGCTGTCCTAATTCCTCCATGAAAGCACCTCAATGGAAATATGCTTCCTGTAAGTTTCTTGGGTTTAACGGACATATTGCCCGAAGAATCAAATCAAAATTCAATAAATCCATGTTGACCAATACCAGAGTTATGAATTTAAATGAATGTGTTTGTTCTTAACAGTGCTTTCAAATTATATATTATATCCATAATTTATAAATAAAACATTCATTAGACTAATTGACACTTTTGTGAATATATTTGGCTCTAAAGGATCGATTCTATACCGATGTTTATTTCCAGCCCTCCAGGCTTTTTGGCACTATTATTCCTAGACTTCAGCACCATAAACCAACTTAGTCCCAGTTTTATACCTTACTTTATTTTTGCTAATTAATGCACTTGATATTTCTTCCAGGCAGCAGATGTCACAATATTATCACTACTGCGATAATTTGCAACTTTTGATTTTTCCTTTCATAGTGTTCAAGGACATCAAAAGGAATCGCTTTCAACTTGTTGCCGATTTCCAGTGTGGTATTTCGCATCTGGAGGCGCTTTTTCAAAATGGCCGCCAAATCATAGAAAAATCGACGAATAAAAGCGTAATTTGTTTACCACAAATACCATCTAATAGGGTCAATTTCTGGATAATTTTGGTCAAGTGACCGCTAGAAATGTTTTAAAACACAAACAGTGTTTTGTTCAGGAATGATAGAGGGCTTTTTTCAAAATGCCGCCAAAAATCATAGAAAATTCTTTTAAAAGCATATTGTTTACCCAAATGTGTGGTGGCCATCTATATGGTCGGTTTTCTGGATAATTTTGGGCAGTGAATTCTAGAAATGTTTTAAAATAAAAACAGTGTTGATTCAGGAATGATTGATGGTGGTTTTGTTTCCAAATGGCCACCGTACTCATAGGAAAATTAATTAAAAGCATAATGTTTACGACAAACATTATCTACTAAGATAGTTTTCTCGATTATTTTAGCCAAGTGATCTCTAGAAATGTTTTCATATAAAACGGTGTCATCACGAATAATTGAGGGCACATTGTCTAAAATGACTGCCAATTCACATACAAAAAAAATGTGACTTTAAGTTGACATCCATTTACCAGACAAGCACCTCTACCAATAATAATGTTATTTGGATTACGTAAACTCTTTAAAGAATATATCCTTGAAAATCTAATCCCTAGGAATAATTTTCAAGATTAGTTAAGAATATATAGAAATCACATGGTGTCGTGGTGGACTGTAAAGGGGAAAAGCAAGATATGACTGACATTTGCTTCAACGAAGTCTTTCCAAGAGCAGACTTATGTTGAAGCATTGCAGATGCCAAAAAATCTTCTGTCCGTCTTTGGACGCTTCTTTTCGAGGACCTGTGGCAAAACCTTAATCGAATGCTTTTGCTTAAATAATACTAATAAACATTGTGGCGTTTAATTTTTGCAACAATACCATAACCATCAAAAACTATATTATACAAAAGTTGGTATTGGTGCTGCAATGTGCAGTGATCATAACGTACATAGACGGGGGATGGGTATATATACCCCAACTTTACCATAATATTTAAAATGGTAAATTTCCTCCGCGCGCTTCTTGCGCAGCTTGTTCTAATACAATTACATTAAACATTTTAACTTCTAAATGCAACATTTTAGCGCGCTTCTCGCGCACCTGTGCTAGTAATGAAATCTTTTCAGCAATTCCTGTTTCATTCAGAAATGTTCATCAACCCTCACCCCCCAATGTCGAAAAGACATTTTACGCTCACTGGCAGTGAATGGATTCTTGCCATCTTTAATCAACCCAAATTTTATTTTTCTCTTTTAAGTGGGGATCGTAAACGTTATCCCGTTTTCATCGTAATCGAGCCCACGTCCACTCTCCTCCTCCTTTTCCTCTGGGGTTAGAATATATGACATCTTGGCGTAAAGCTTTCGTAACAAAGCGTTCTTATCTGTTGTAGGATACTTTCTTATTTTTTTCTGCTGATTACTTTGATGTGGCCAACAAGTGCAGCTATATGTTTGTACCAACAATGTGTTGGGTAAGACTAGGCTGATGGCTATTGGTTCCGAAGCTGGAGCAGCCCTTACTGGTTGAAAGAAAGGAGGCGGAGTTTGTCTATCAATTCAACTTTCTTGGATCCTTGATTACTAAGAGGTGGCTGTGTCCAATGATATTCCAGCATCGTGCCAATGGCAATATTGGCCATGGTCAATCTATCCATGATCTGGGCTGACAGAGGAGTTACTAAACTTCCAAACTCGTCTAGTCCAAGCCTGGCATTTCCATGCCACATCCCCCCCCCCAAGTGGGGAGGCCAGGACTCTCACCCAAGCAGACCGTCACAGAATTGCAGCCTTTGTGATGTGGTGTTGGTAGGCTTATACTTTCGTCATCCCATGGATCAGAGAGGACAAACTCAGTGTTCTGCAGGAGATGTGGTGAAAGAAACGCTTGTTACGAAGATCTGCATCCGACCTCTAAGATATTTTTGGTCATGTATCAGGCTTGGTGGAAACAACTTGAAGGTGATTATGCAAGCCATGGTTGAAGGCAAAAGAAGATGCTGGCCAAGAGCTCGTGGTTCGACCAAAAGTGAGGCGGTTACAGGACACCTGTTGCAATTCATTTGGCAGAAGATTGTCATCGCTGGCATCGCATCTCTGAGATCATGAGCTGTCAGTCATTAACAGAGCGATCAACCAACCAACCAACCACTATCACTCACTTCCATCTTCTTGCAACTAGTTTTTTACAAGGCTGTTAAACATCTCAGGATAAAATACCTACACGTAGCCCTCCTATCTTGGGTATTCTTTGATGGCCGCGCTTATTCTATAGCAATCTGTCCCTATTTTGCAAATTGAACATTGTCCTGTATGAAATGCCTTCTTCCCATACATAACTGCCAATTGCATGCATTGTTTGTGTCAGCAATCGCCGAGTTTGATACAAATTTCCGACAATTTTATGTATACCCTGACTTATTCTTTTAACTTTACCACCATGACTTGCTAGAAGTGGACAGGCCCTGACCCAGAAGTATTTATGCTAATGAGGTTAATAAAGAGGATTATTTAGCTGGCCTTTTGGGAAGAACATTCTATACCTTCAGATCAGTATCACACATCAAAGCTCATTTGCTAAAGACCTTTCACGTTCGGAGATTTCAGTGAGTTTCAGGGACTTGTTATCCCCCAAATGATGCCAACAATAAATCAGAAAGCTAAGAACGCTCCCTAGATGTTTGATAGAAGTTATGTCCGCCCTATAAATTGGGCGAGTTGCTTCTTGTTCTTTGTGAGGTAGAATATCTGACCCTTTCTTTATAACATTTTCTATCTAACATAATTAGGCATCGGCACCTAGTTCCATAATTGGGCGAGGGACATTGCCATATGTATGGATCTAATTATGGAAAAACTTCTACACACGGGGCTGGGGACTTGTTACATATTCATATGCCATTGCGCGATGTTTGTATTGTTATCCCCATTGAGAACACAAATGAGCAACACAAACATTGTTCACATCTGAGTTGCAGACATAAATTGCATCAATTTTGTCTTGATTACAATCACAACTGACATTATGAAAAACTAAAATTCATCAATATGATGCCTTATCAAATAAGCATTGTGACGACAAAGTATATCCAAGACGGCCCTACTGGTACGAAAGTTTACCCCTAAAAGTAATACTTTACCTCTTAACTTGTTACCCATCATGTGATACAGATTATGCGTTGGCAGTAATGGGAGGTCTTCAAAAGTTGACCCACTCCCTTAAAAGGGCCTTTTTTGGACTTTATTGAACATCTCTCATCAAAAGGTTCACTTTCTTGTCAAAGTTCTCTAAATTGGTGGACATTTTGTTATCACAATATCAGCAAAACGCGGACTTCTGTCATTTTTGTGGAATTTTGGGTTGTGTACCATTAGTTAATATTAGTGTGCACATAGAAGAAAGATACATTAACCATTTCCAACGAGGTTAAGCATATACTCAAATTTGTGTTCTACTCCACAAATCTTGGGTAGAGGTTTATTCTATCTACTTGCGAACCATTATTGTCTGTCGGATGTAAAACACCTTTTCAACTTCATTAGGAGATGGAATGAACGGGGAGTAAAATCTCGAAACAAGTCCATGCAAATGATTTTCTTTTTAATCTTTTTCGGTAATTTCTAATTAATTTCGCTAGCACCATCTTGGGAACAAGCGCTCCAGAAAATAGTAAAGACAACACTTTGGTCATAAATTTATAGGAAATCAGTAGGCTAAATAATCTAGAAAACCCCACTCATTAAAGGCATTTGTGATCATCTATTTTTTTAGGACAGTTTTTAATTATTTTTCTATATGTGGCGGCCATTTTGGAAACAAACCCACCGTCAATTAATCCTGAACAACACTGTTTTTTATTTGGGGAAAACATTTCTAGAGATCAGCTGGCCAAAATTATCCAGAAACTCAACCCTATTAAGATGTTAGTTTGGTAAACCAGTATGCTTTATTGATTTGATTGATTGTTGGCGGCCATTTTGAAAAAAAACGCCCTCTACATTCCTGAACACACTGTTTGGGTTTTAAACATTTCTAAGGGTCACTTGGCCAAAATTAACGCAGAAATCTAACCCTATTAGATGGTATTTGTGGAAAAACAAAAAAACAATACGCTTTTAATTCGATTTTCTGGACGGAAAAATGTGATTTTTGCGCCCATTTGAAAAACGCCCCCAGTGACGACATACGACACTGAAAATTCGCAAAGTTGAAAGCGATTCCTTGTGGTGTCCTGAACACATGAAGTGAAAAATCAAAGTTGGCAAAATTATCGCAGTAGCTGACAACTGCTGCCTGACTAATTGGCTTTTGAATATCATTATATAACTATATAGATTATGTATGTCGTGTTCTAAATCACCTACTGAGCGTGTGGGACCTAAGAAATGGAGGAAAAATTCTGGGAGGATATTCTTAAAGGGGCCATTCGTGATCCACAACCTCGTCCCTCGACTTACCTAAAAAAAGTTGAGATTTTATCATCTGAAACCGGTTAGGCTTAGTAATCCACTGTACCCTAATCTTACAGCAACTCGGTCGATATCTTAGAAATTTGAAATTATCAACACGTGGCCCTATGGACCCGTGGAAAACAAGCAATTGCTCATAACACAAAACCGCAAGATCGGGACCACTCAAACTTGTAAATAAGCTTTACTCAAGGATACTAGCGAACAATGACTAAAACAGAAGGTTCTGGAATCACTGAAATGCACCTTTAATTTGTGCAAAAATTGTAATTTTGTAGTGGTGAACTGTTTATCTTTTTTTGCGCAGCAGGTTTTCCTGGTAGAAATGGAGCCTGGGGAGACTATAACTGTGAAATTTCTCATTTCCGAATGCCCTATTTTGGAATTGGCACTGCTGGCGAAGGTCATGATTAGGAAAACAGCACGTAAATGTTAGGACCTTTTGGTAAAGAGACACTGGCACATTTGAAAAATAGTGCGCCGCAAGATTTTTCAAAATCGACTTTTGGCTGGTTTAAGGCTGTTATATACGAAAGCCCTCACCCGAATGATTAAGACCAAATCAGCCGCCTTATGGTAAACAGAACGATTTTTAGTGAAAATGTGCAGTGCCGCTTTAACTTTTTAGAAACCCTGTTTTAATAGGTTAAAAGTTTCTCAATAACCACCGGCGAAAAAAAACCCCGCTAAATTACAGCGACGACGAACACGCGTTTAACACAAGACCACGCGCCGTCTGCATGTTTCCCAAGCTATGCACACTGACCTTTGATCGGTCTATAACTTTGTGGTTTGTATCAGTGAGTACGAGTCAAAATATCTGTAATATACATATTTGTTGATAAAGTTATAGAAACTTAAACGTGGCCTACAAATTACCTGGACGTCTTTATCTCATATCAATGTCCCTATCTGTTTTTGGGTATGTTAATTTTTATGTGTAAAATACTATCCCTGGTCTTCCAATGGCCTAGACTCTCATTTGAGAGCAAATTGGGGAAGAAATTTCATATTTTGTGAAAATGTGCCAGTGCCGCTTTAAGTCAAAAAGAACTAATCATCTGGCTTTGTGCGCACTTTGCATAGGGGTATCTCTCAGGGTTAATAAGCCCATAGGGAGAGGGCCCGGCAAATCATAATTTTGACGGAATGTTTTGTAATATTCAATGTAAGAACACAGAGTCTGGTCTCTAGTACAACACGCTTACTATTTGCTTGTCTAAAAGAGGGTGTTTTCTAGAGCATCTTAAATAGCAAACCTACCGGAGTCTATAATGCGTTTACAATGTCGACGTGTCATCAACTCTTATCTTATCAAAGGGACCGCCCCTTTATCTCCACATAAGACCCCTTATCTCCAGATAATCGCCGAATGCGCGTGTCGAGGGCGAAGCCGTCGGCCGAGCGCATTAACTTCTATGGCCAATGATTTGCTTGTGGTCATCAGCTTGGTAGAATTACTTTACACAAGGCTCTCCAACCTCCCTACGCTTATAACAAAATTGCTATGTAATCAATTATACAATCAGCGTGAACTATAGGGCTTTCGCAGTTTGCGCTTGGGATTCCTCCTTGGTTTCGTGCCGCCAACTACCATATCAGCTCAGTCTGCCCTCGTTCGGTCGCCTTGATCACCTCTCCCCGTTTCCCCGAATTCGACACATCCACGTAGGCCTCCTGCTTCATTATTAGCGTCTCTTAACCCTTTAGCGCTCAATCTCGTCGTTGCTCTTCAACTATAGGCCAACTCGTCAATTCCCCCTCAGTCTCTACATCGCCCAATCCACTCCCTGGTCTTCTGCCTCCTTTTCTTCTACCACAGACAGCTCGTCAAATCGCAACCATTTTGACCATGCTATGTCGTCTCCTATGATCGTATAAGTGCCCTGTCCTCATTGTGGTGTCTCCTCTTCTGCTTTACCGCAATCGTCTTCCACTGCAGATTCAATTGCTACTCCCCACATCTGACTGTGGTCGGTCGTCGCGACGCCCGGGTCCTTTTCACGACAGGGTAAATTCCTGGCAGACACTTTCCTGTAACATCGGACCATGCCATAAAATTCCGTTTTTGTCTCTTTCAGTTGACTCAAAGCGTGTTTTTTTCTCTCTCATGAATTCCCCTAATACTCTTTCTCAATTCATCCGCATAGTCCATCGCATTCTTCTTCACCTGGAATCTCACCAACCACCGACGAGACCCAACATCATCATATTTGGGCTCTTGGCGCGAAACGGCTGAATCAATGAGTGAAAAGACATTGGCTATAGTTCCGGTTGTAACCCTCGACAAGGCCATCCGTCTTTGGGGTGTACGGAGTCGTGCGGGTCTTTTCATCCCAATAGCCTCCCATTCTCTGAAGTTACTGCCCTTATCTGGAGACGAAATCGTGTACTAACTTAGCTGCAACCGTCTCGGCACATTGTTAATATGGCATTGCCTCCATCCAACTGGTTCCAGCAATTGCCAACAAATGCCGCATTTTCTTGGTAATACAACCAGCCACTTACTGGTCTTCCATCTCCACTCTCCCACGCCTCACAAGAATACCTCCCTTTCTACCAACATGTCCCTGCGCCTCCATTCACGAAGGCACCCCACCCCTCCGTTTGATCCACTCTCGTTTCGGCGTCCGTTCTCTGCCACATCTTCAACAACTACTTTCGTTTCTCGCCCCCCATCTAGTTGTCAACCTACTCCGCCACCCTTCGTAACGTTCTTATTCCTTCCCTTTTGCACCATTAGCGACTACGTAACCCTTGCGTCCCCATCGCCCCGCCACCACTGGCGTTCTGGTTTAAGCACGGTGGCAGGCCCTCTGCATACCGCCCACCCCCAAGGCCCATTGGACCGCCTGCCTCTCGTTTCTTTTTGGCCCTTCCGGTCGACACCTGCGACACCCACGTCCCGTGTAACGGCAATTCTTCGTAGTGTGACCCAACTGGCCGCACCGCATCGCTCTCGGTAATCCTCCCACCGGGCCGCCACATTTCTTGTGCGAAGTCTCTGGGCTTCTGACACGGCGGAATAGGGGTCTCGGTGGAGGGGCACTCCGATGTGCTCATTCCACGTCCTGCGGCGTTCCACTGGCCTGTCCTCGATACCCATTAGGTAATGCTACCCGGCTACCTCGTCTCGTTGGCCGGCCTCGATCCCTCTCTTACATTCTATTCCTTTCCTCAACACGCGCCACCATCCGGTCATCCATCCTAGCTTCCCGTGCATTGCACGTGGCATCTCGTTTGTCGAATTCCACGGTCTGGATTGGTTAGCCTCACCATTATCATGTTCATCATCCTCCTCCTACTCCTCTACTTCCGCTACGGTGGGACGAATTCCACCACAAAGTCTGCCTGGTTAGCCTACTCAATACTTGTGTGTACCAAGCCCCGCCTGAAGCAGGTCTTTCCGGAAGACGGAATCTGCTATTGATTTTTGAAGTACCCCCTTGCCAGTTGATCTCTATCTTGCTTCTCAATCCGCTCTACTCTCTTTATAAATTCGAGATTCGTGGCCATGTGATCAAATTGCAAAATTGCAAATATTACTATTGAAACCTATTACAACACGCACCTCAAAATCTGGTTGGGGGCAGCAGATGTTTTGTTCTGTAATTGTTCAGCAGGCCCTAGCCAGCCAAAAGAAAATTTTAAACATTTGGTTCCAGGTTTACATTCAGACAAATGCAAATCCTCTTCATAGGATGGATGGTTTTACAGACCCTTTCTTGAATTCTTTTTAGACAATTTAATATTCTTTTTAGAATACTTGAGTGAGTGCCAAATAGGAGCATGATATTCAAGCACTGGTCTGAGGTAACTTTGAAAAACTATGATTATTAATTCTTGTCAAAACCAAACTTCTCAGAGACCATGGAGAGCGAAGCATAAAGAGACGCCAATAACTGTCACAAGCGGTTACTAACCTGATGGTCCCATTTAAATAATATAATAACAATCTTGAAAAGCGCTTAATGCAGAGGCCCTAGGCGTTCACAAGAAGGGGCAAGGAATATAATTATCAAACGACATATACAAAATAAATGAAATTCTAATGTTAAAACAACAATGAGATACATCAATTGTACACAATTTCAAAATGCCTTTAAAGTAGAATTTCAAAATATATATATTGTGACCAACAGATCGAAGAGAAAGATACCAGTTGCCCCCATACGAAGAAAATACCGCTATGGGGATACACCTTCCTAAACTGATGAAAACAACCTATCATAGGGCCAACCGGATTGGATGAAGGTTAGAGAACAAGAAAAAAGAAAGGAACAGATCCACATAATTATAACTAGTGATTGGACTGCATCAGAACTAGGAGAAGTATCAGGAGCCAAAATGCTGTGTAAATAGGAATGTCTTGAGACGTGACTTGAAAGTATTGCTGACTGAGCTAAGCGGATACTGTTAGGGAGTTCGGCCACAATATGTGCTGCTGCGTAAGAAAAAGATCTATCACCAAGACTTTGTTGTTGAGTTGGCAGATTTACTCAACTGGGAGCAAGAAGATGATCTCAAGGTTCTCGGGGGTAAATAGCAGCTATGTAAGAGATATAGGCAGGTGACATGGCGCACCCCACCCCCCCCATGGATCGGCCTATAGGTGATAAGCAGATCTTACAAACTCCCTCTGTTAATTGGAAGCCAATGTAGTGTAGAGAGCTCGTGTGATATGGTCTCGTCGACGGATTTTAAAAAAAGTGGACAAGACGGGCAGCTCCATTTTGAACTCGCTGAACCTTGGTCAATTCTTTTTCTGGAAGGACAAAAAGCAAGGAATTGCAGGAAACCAGCCGAGATGTACCAAAGGCGTGGACCAATCTGATGATAGATTTTTCATCAAGGTCTGTCGAAAATGCCCAATTTTCCTTTGAGAGCATTCACTTACATAAGCTGTTAACATGAGTGATCATTCTTAGTGATGCGTCTAAGATGACACCAAGGTTCCGTGTTCAGCTGACGGATATATAACAGAATTGCCAATAATCATAGTTGGCTGAGAGTTGCTAGCCGTTCTGCTAAAATGAGAGGCTAAAAATACAACCATCTCGTCTTCTGTCATTTAACCTCGTCTTACCAAGCCTTTTTTTGTACCCGGTTTACCAAGGGGGGGGGGTTACCCCCGAGAATTGTTATAAAGCACCCGAGCTTATGATTTTGATACCAATGGATAGCTATGGTCATCTCTTCCATGATACCAAAATAAGTACCAAACATACCTATGTATGGCGTCACATGGACGTCATCAAGTCGCGAGTCGGCAAAATTTGCATTTTCGACCCGAAAATAGGCGAACATCCAAGTTTTGCGCTAAAATCGCAGGAATATCGGATTTTCATGCGGGTTTCAGCTCTAAATGATGGCATTTGGACTAGTTTTACATAAACATAGAGTTTTAGAAGCCATACTGTGCATAATATTTTCAAAAAATGCACCAAAAAATATCCTTGGGTGGCAACCCCCCCCTACCCTTCGACTGTGACGGCATACCCTAACCCGGTGAAGGTGCTACCTTCACATTTTTTTCGCTAAATGGACCGGAAAGCATGAAAGAACGATTACCTAGAAGCTTTTTCCGAAGTTTTTAGCATTTTAGAGCACCGGAGCGAAGTCATGGGGGGGGGGTGGTAACCACCCCCCCCCCCCCCCCCCCCCCCCCCACTTGCGTAAGACGAGGGTAAGTCTGCTTGTTGGATTTACACCAGGATCTGATGTTTGCAAGCATGTTTCCATCTTTTTTATGGCTGCTTCACGATCCCGAGGGTGGAAAATCAGGTGGAGCTGGGTGTCATCAGCGTAAAACAACAAATGAAAAAAATACCGTGGGCAGTGATGACACCTGTAGTGGGGCACGAAAAAGATGAAGTCAATCGGTCCAGTAACCGAGCCCTGTGGGACTCCAAAATCTACGCCACAGATTGACGAAGCAAAATCTGATGATATAGATTGATTTCGGCCATCTAGGTATGACGAGAAACAACTTAATGCTTTTCCAGTAAGCCAATACCGTTCAGTTAGACGGGTTGGAGCTATTTGTGGTCTATAATGTCGAAGGCGGCGTGAAGTACAGTAAAACTAGTACAGCCTCTTTTTGTTTGTAAAGACAGTCAGATGTCATTCGGCACCCGTAACAGAGCAGTTCAGTACCGTGATATTGCCGGTATGCCGACTGCATCGGAGCGTGAAGATCATTATCGATGAGGTAAGTCTGCCAACTGATTCATGCTACTCTTTCAATCAACTTTCCGAGAGAGAAATGGCAGATTCGATATAGGGACCAATAATTGAGAGGATGTTGGTGTCCAAGCAAGATTTCTTCAGCAGCGGGATGACAGATGCATGCTTAAGAGCTTGAGGAAATACGCACGAAGATAAGGGAAATGTTGCCAATCCTTGGTATGACTGGTAACAGACCATCTAGACAAAGTGTTAAGAGACCAGCTGGTAAAGGGTCTAAGGTGCAGGACCTGATCGATGCTGATTTGAAGGATTTCAAGACCTCCTCTTCAGACACTGTAGAAAAAGTGCTGAAGGTGCTGTTGGCATGTCCCTCTGTTAGTTCAACGACATAGAGGCAGTAGTAGTACATGTAGAAACGTTTGTTACGCAGCTCTTGTCTCTTGTAGAAAAATTCTGCAAAACGTCAGCAGATCTTTTGGACATTCACGGGCAGGTAGCAGTTATTCCACTCTGGGAGAAGTTAATTTACTGACTAGACACGGAAAAGGTGCCGTTGATCACATGTATTAATCCGGTTGTTATGATACTCTCTCTGGCTTTAGAAAGAAAAGAAGTTGTATGTTAGAACACTAATCTTTTGTAAGCTTCTTTGCATACTGTGAGCCCATCTGTGAAACTCTGCCGCTCCCAGCCGACACCGTTTTCCTTCCTCTTCTCAGCACGAAAACCTCTGTGTACCAAGGTGCATGAGAACGCAGAACTACTGATCGCTTTACGAGTGGAGCATGTGCATCAAGGGTCTTAGATACGATGTTGTTATATTCATTTACAAGTAATCACACACCGCATCTGAAGCAACAAAGAAGTGCAGATCGTAAATCAGGGCGGAAGATGTCTCTTTTTGATGTTGCGAATTTTCCGAGTCTGCATGTTTTTAATGCATGGTCAGGTAGGTTTGATTTTTTGATGAAGCACTTGACAGCATAGTGGGTCAGACGGCAGTGGACGTGATTGAAATATGGTCTCACAAATTGTCTTGCGTGGGGCCGAGGAGTTATTAGTAGATCCATAGTGATGGTTCCCGATTGGTTGGGTCAACATTTGAGCCACAAACCAAGACTTTAGCATTGTCAACATCAGAGAGGGACCTCATTGGCAATTTCAGCTCAAGAAAAGGAGGTTCAGATATTGCCCACATTAATTTGCAGAGCTGACATTTAATAATGCTGGACAGCACCACCAGTTTTTGGGAGGAGTTGTACCGGGGTGAAATTGGGCATATTTCCGGCGGATTATTATAGTCCGGCGGCTAATTGTTTCCTAGGACATGGGTCCTTCGGACCCCTGTTCCTAGGACACAATAATCCCTAACCGGACTATGAGGAAGAATGCTTCTAAGGACTATGGACTCCTAGGTTACAGAGTTCTCACTGGAAAACTGCACCTGGGAATGGTACCCCTTACTTGCATCATGTATGTTTAGCGTATTGTGCATGTAAACCGGACTATATCCCCCACCGGACTATAAAAAGTAATCAGGTCCGCGATACTAGTCTAGCTGTTACGCGCTTTTAATATCACGCGACTGAAGCTATTCAAAATGGAAGGACAAATAGAATAAAACGAGCGTTGGTTGTCAACCCCTTCCGTTGTGTAACGGCAAGGTCTAGGTCCTGTTAAATTCTAATGAACATTGACTCGAATCCAATGAATCAGTTCGAATCCGTCCTTCTGCTTGGTGATTGTTTAGTATATTTTTTTCTCTGTTAGCTTTTTAGTAATGCGTAATGTTTTGACACAAATGAAATGGCTTTGGTATAAAAAATACGAACGCATAGATTTTTTTCCCAATGTCATTGATTTTTTAACTGGCACCATAGAAACTGAAGCTTATCTACAAATATCACGGAACTATAAACTCAAAGGAAAGCTATAGTGCCCCCTGATTACAACTCCTAGTGTTCGTTGTCCCAGGACAAAATATCCGTTAACCATGGTCAGGTGACCATGGTATTCAGTGTTATTGTCCACTGGACATTAATACCAGATAATACCAGATTAATACCAGATACCATGATCCAAGGGACAATGATACCCAGTGTTAATTGTCCAATGGACATTAATATCCATTATCATGGTCAAAGGGACAATGATACCCAGTGTTATAGTGTCCACGGAACATTAATATCCATTATCATGGTCTCGGGGACCATGATACCCAGTGTTAAGTTGTCCACTGGACATAAATATCCATTACCATGGTCCAGGGACCATGATATACACACTTGACAAATTCCCACTGGACATTAATTTCAGGAAACATTATTCCCTGTGCCCTAATACTGTATGTAATGGGTAAATGGGGACTAAGGAATATAAAAACCGTTATTTATTTACATAACTTCCCCGGTCCACAAAGTGAATGTGCATGCCCGTGAACAGGATTGTTTCTGGGGGAGGGATGGGCAAATTTTTGTTCAAATGGGATTTTCTCCAAATTCGGCCTCCCTAACCAAAAAAAAAGAGGGGGATTTAGCTTGGCAAAGTTGACCTTTTTACCAAAATGGTTAACAATGTTTTCGACAAGAGAAGCATAAAACACGTAATTTTTGGACTCGATCCGCTCGCGAAAACTATTTTTCCTGGCCGTTTTTAACTTTTTTTAGCTTTATGTTTTGGGCCTTTTTGGAATGTTGAGGGGCGCCCGCCTCCTTCGCCACCCGTCCCCACTGCTGGGGCCTGTGGAATTTGATCGTCTCAGAACCCCTTCTTATTTTTTCTCGCTTAATAAAATAAAGGATTTTTTTAATGACAGTTGTGATATAATAGTATACTACTTTGTGAGTTTATGCTTTTGTTTTGACTTGACAGAACTTTACTGAAATTCGAATATTTGTATTTGAAATTAATGGCTGAACTGCCAATTCAAAATGTCCATAAATTAGAATGTTATTACAATTATATTTTCTATGTTAGAGCTTCCACTTACCGAAGGTGGGGGGGGGGTTACCACCCCCTTCAGGGGTTTTCCCCCGGCTTGCTAAAAACCCCCCTTCTTTGTGCCAAATTTAACGTAATTCAATTGACCATGGTCCCGCTCCTCCCTTTCATCCAAAAACAAATATCCATCGGGTGTGGGTCAGATACAGGATTGTCCCCAAAATGATGATAGGTGTGGCAACCATCCTCTTCGGGAGAGAAGTACAAAATGCCTAGCACAACACGACAACGCACAGGCACTTGATTTTGGCACCAAAAGATAGCAAGGGTCCTCTTCATTCCATTGATACAAAATGAGTACCAACATGCCTAGCCATTATGGCCCCATGGATGTCACTAAAGTTGGCATGTTAGCAAATTGGTTCAATTTCCATAGAACACACTAGGGGAAAAATTCAACTTTTCGCCAAAACTGTGGGTTATATCCGATATCTTCATGCGGTTTTTGACTACTTGATGGAAAATGATATTGTATATATGAGAGGAGACCTTTTAGTGCTATAAATAAGGTGTTTAAGTCGCTACAAATTTGCGAATGACCCAACCTCATTCAGTATTTTTGTACTTTCCTCAACATAATGACGTAAAGTGGACGTCAAAATGGGGATATTGGTACTCATATCCCAATTGATACCAATGGAAAAGAAAAAACTCTACGCTAAACCCTTTTGTACCCAATTTACAGGATCGATGTTCAGTAACGAAAATCACAGTTGGGGTGGTAACCCCCCCCCCCTCCTTGGGAGTTTTGTTACCAAAAAATGGCTCAGGAAGACGAGGGTTAATTTACCTCTAGCTTTACAAGAGCATTGTAATGTATAAGGTTTTTTGATACTTATGGATTAACATAAGAGACTCATTTTATGAACTTATAAATGATCGAATGCCCAAAACCTTATTCGTTTTTTTGCACTGATATTATGTTATGAACACTGAACATTAACGAAATTGAATCCCGCGAGTCAATTTTGAATAGAATAACGTAACAAGAATTGTGTCCGCACCCGTCAAGCTTATATAAAGAGACATTTCCAGAGAGGAGCGTCCTCAATTTTTTTTTCGAACCCAGGTTTTTTTGCATATTTTTGAATGCTTACCACGGTATTAGATCAATACCTGAAGTGAAAAGCCGATACGCCGTCTTTAATGTAATAATATAATGAATTTAGTATTTCCTGTCGTTCACGACAGAAATTCGATAGCATGTTTTCTTCCTAAAGGGATATTGGGATAGCGGCAAGTTCAAAACAATGTTTGCGGTTTTCTTTTCTGCTTTGTTTGGTCCAACTTTCGGAACGTTCTCGGAGGTTGTCTACAACGAATCAAGTGCAATTTGTACGTCATGTAAAGCGTCAGCGTCCCGAAGTTTTTTAATCAATACATAACAAACGAACGAACGAACACCATGGTGGGGGGGGGGGGGTTTAAATAGTCCGGGGGACATGACCAAAATAGTCATGAAAATACCTAAAAATTGCGATTTTCCAAAATTTATAATTTGGCCTATTTTAACATAGGCGCAAATTCCTCTCCTTCCCCACCGTGGGCTCCTCCACTGCCTATTCAAAAAAAACCTGAAAACGATGGATATCCATCTCCGAACCATCACACCAAATCTCTACTAGGACGATAGTCCGTCTCAATATTTGGACACTACTTTCCAAAAGTGCTAGTCCACCCCACACCCCGTTTGCATCTCCACGTGCCGGACTTTCAATCCTGGTAACTAGTCCACGGAAACTGTAGTTTTCTAGATGTTGTACACCCCGGACTATAAAACCTAGGACTTAAGAACTACCAATATGATATAATGAGCCTAATCAATTTCCAATATGTATAAAAATATTAAAGTTGGGTATTGATTACACAGAAGTACACAAGGATTTCCCGGAAAATGCTGCAATGCACTAACCACGTTCTTTGTATCCAACCCACTAACTGTTTACTAAAATACGAAAAGGGCAAAATTCAAATTAAGGGCAGAGCAAAATGTCCGACCTAAACCACACACCCTTGGCATCTAAGGGTGCGTTCCTTTCGGATGGTATAACATAAAATACGGCGGTTATTCAAAACCAATCTGATACAATGGCCGGAAGCTATGGGATTATAAATATTCCATGGTGGTAGATTACTAGACTTTATGGCAATTTCTAAAATGGACACATCCTCTTTTTGTATGGCACAACACTGCACAAATTTCACTTTACACATTGATCACTAAAATATTAAGCGCCGTCGGCATGAAAGCCGACGGTAAGCGTTGCTATTAAAGGCTACTCAGGATTTCCCGAGGAGGGCGCCTCATTTTTCAAACAAATTGTGTTTTTTTTGCATCTCCATAATGCTTGTCCATATACTAAACACTGTGTGAATAGCTAGCGCAAATCGAAAGTCCTTCACTATCGAAAATCGCAACTTTTGGTTATAATTTCCTTTCCGGAATCCGGAAATTTAGCTTTATACCAGTATCCTATGGCCCTGTATACTACACATCAATGTTTACTGCATGCAAACGAAAAATCCGATACAACCCTCAAACTTTGGAATTGGGGCATTTTAGGTTCTATCTTTAGTTCTAGTTGACTATTTTCAATAAATCACAAAAATGTATATTTCAAAAATCTCTGATCAGACTTTAAATGTCTTTCTCTTTAAATGATTGAAACAATCGCTTACGCATGCAAAGCTAAGTGTATCATTCAAGACGTTGTGCCAGAAAGTGTATGTGGTTTTGAATTTAAAAAAAGCATAGCATGCGAGACAAACCGACTACCCGTGGATGAACTATTCTGCATATATTAAAAAAAGGACACCTATGTTTTAACGAAATCTTTGTCCTTTTGAATAAATAAAGTAGCTGCTCGAATTTATTAAGAGCATTTGCGAAGATGCCTTCGAAGGAGAGAGCATAGCACGGTAGGATTACCCAGGATGGAACGAATTTGTAGACAGTATTTATAACATAGGAATTTTCCGCATCCCGATAAGAAATGAAGTTTCTTGGGTTGGGCTAATGAGACATAGTGTGGAAACAATGTGTTACAATCATAATACTATTCGAAGTAGCTCACGCTTCTACAATATTATTGTGTCACTCAAATTGGCTCAAACATTGGTGACCACATGATGGGTATGGCTGCAATTCTACCACATTGCTGAAACATCACGTACATTATTAGACAGCGGTATAGTACGATCTGTAGTGCAAATTGTCCAAACGGTTTTTCAGTATTTTGTTGATTAAAAGTAAGGCTTCTTTCTGGTATTCGAAGTAACTATGTGTTGACACTTAACACATAAAAGTAGCACGAGTAATATAATTATGACAGGTTATTTGTATGAATAAAATAAATCCTTGGTGTGGCATACAGACACGTTTGGTAACCTTTCGTCGTACTTGTTAATTAACTTGGTAAGTATTATTGAGAATTTAGAAGGTTATATATATCACACAATAATCTTCGTTAGAAAAGAACAAATGTATGAATTCCTCTAAATCTAAAGTATGGGATTTCAAGGCCATGATTGATGAAATAAATCTTTGACACTTCATCGTGATCAACTTAGTAATGTGTGGGCTTGAGCACCTGTCTACATTATGAGCAAAAAAGTCACTGGATACAAAACTGCATAGGGGTTATTTAGATAAAATAACACATAGACTTAACAATAGGCACACATAACGTATAGCCTGAACACGATATACCCATGTGAAGTTGTTTGCAGTACCATATCAGATAGAATGTCCACCCTGAACAACTGACGAAGACCTCACGAATGCCACTGGTAGCCTAGGGTGTCGTCAAATTGAACCGAAAGGCATGATGAACCAAACAGGAATTACAGATAATTGAGACTCTTATTGTAGGGCAGAAGAATTAAACGGGGCCAGAAATAACGACAAAGAAGTCTAACAGGTAGGTCTAATTCCTATGACGCTTCAGTCTTTGTATAGTAGGCCATGATACGTTCGTGATTTAACGACATTTTCGTGCTCCAGCGCCGGGGATCACTACTTCATTCACTAAAAATTTAAAACTTTATGTAAACCAGGAAAAGCTGTATCCCCAAATGAAAAAAAGTGCACAGTATTAGAAAAATGAATAAAAAAGTGTTCAAACTCAAGGTACTCCCAGAAAAAAAAGTCAGTGACCAATATGTACACGTAAACTCACGCCACAATAGAGCTAATGATATTCAACAATCAACCTAAACACACTTCAAATCTCTTCTCAACAGGGTATGCAGGTCCATTGTTACTTCTGCCCACTACACTGTTGAAAGATTGTTAATGCTATATCAGTGTTTATGACTTCGCCGTATTGATCTCTATATCTGTTCATAACTTAAAGGCCAACATAACTCAACCTCTCTCATATTTTTAAAAGTGGTAGGTCGCTGAGTACCATTGCCTTTCTTGGTACATTGATAGAAATAGGGTTTTAAAGACAATAACTGGCGATCTAGGTTATGCACAATTTAGGTCAGTCCTTGCCGTGGGCTTTTCTTTCATGAATTTTGTCCCCTTTACCTGTTTTCTTTTCGAAATAATTATTAATCGATGGTCAAAGTTAATTGACACACAGTAGAATCTCAAGATTTCTTTTATCGCGAAGGATGAAAGAACTTGCCATGCGGCAAGGACATATCATTCGAAGCTATTCAACTTCTGTTCAGATTAACAAGTAGACCAGTAATGTAAAAGAATGTGAAAGTGTGTCCCCAGGGCCGATTATTGAATATCATTTGCTCCATTGTTCGCTTGAACGTGTTTGAGGTTAAGTTTATTCATTGTCAACTGATATTCTGGAAATAATTTGAGTTGACACTTTTATTCATATTTTCTAAATAAGGTTGCACTCTTTTCATGTGGGGACAAAGCTTTCCGTGGGTTTCAGATAATATTTGGTTTTAATTTAGTGAAGGAAATACGTAATCCCCACCGCTGGAGCGCGAAAATTTAAATAAAAGGCCAAAATTTATTATGACCATGGCCTATAGCAAGTGATACTAAACGATGATAGTAGAAGAAGTGTTTTTTTTTCACAAATTTTAGGACATGCACTGTATGTCATGTCAACCCCATCCAGGTCAGAACAAATATTTGAATCATTTTCCTCTTCCCTTAGCTTATTTTGCGTGTCCTGCACAAGGAAACGTTCCTTATCATGATTTGAGATAACATCAGCATGATTTGGATATGTCAGGACAACGCGGACATTGAACTGACACAACAGCTTTGGCCAATTTGTCAGTTCTCAATCAATTCCAGCATCCAGTTTGTTTGTATAATATATTTTCTTATAAGATCTGTTTCCACAAAGTGCAAACATCCCAAAAGGGTAACTTAAGTATGATTTATATATATATTTATTTCAAAGGATTAAAACCTTGTGTTGATTTTGAATTATCGGTGAATGGAATCTGGCTCACACACAAGCTTTGTTGTTTACATTTATTTGCAGAATAATACGAGATGTTTTTTTCAACACGATAACAAAAATTAGAATATATAAATTATGTTTCTTCTTTTAGAATATGTATGTGCTATGACCATGTTTGACTCCCGAATAATCGGTGTTAATTATCATTAATTTACCAATCCGATTGGATGTAAAATACACCATGTACACCAGCAAACATTACCGGAAGCAATATATTCCAACGATGAAAAAGGATTAGTGTTAATTAAATTCGCATAACGTAACTGATAGTACAAATTAATATAAATGGGGACGGTCCATATGCCAGAACAACCGTTGTACGAGCGTTGTTTATAGAAGATGAAGCAATGCCCGCCTAAAATTGACATCTTTGATTTGTAATTAAAGTTGAGAAATATCACCTGCTTAAAGTCACTTTCTATTGATTTCGGGGGGAACATGTTGAATAGGAAATCATCATTTGAAATTTTGTAAAAAAATAAAGAAAAAAATCATATCTCCATTTGAAGAATTTAGGCTGCAATGTACTAATACATGAAGACACTTTGAGAAAAACCCTTTTTTTTTTAGATGACAATTTTTATTTTGGTTGACTTTATTTATATTGTGTAGGGTTAAGATAGACCCTCTGAAACCCGAAGTCATATAATAAATAAAAACAAAAGCTCGAAGCCTTCAATAAATTCAGTTATCATGATATCAGCGTCACAGGATCTATCTTGCAAATGGATTATGTGTACATTGGGTCCCAATTGGCATATTCAATGAACTCTCCTCCAAAAAATCAAATTGGAAATCCCATAGCAGCTTTTTTGTCACCCATTACTAAACATGAAATACTAAAATTAACAATGCTTGATTCTAACCAAAGTTCTGGCATGATGATTGAGGTTTTCATTGTACAATCGCACCTGTAATTTCAACCCACTCCAAATTATATTCCACTCCAAAGGTCATTCCTCTGGTATAAAAAGATTAGAGTGGTTTGTTCTTATGATCGTCCGTAGTATTATTTTCTTTCTCCAAAATCCTACAAGAAACTTTGTACTTAATAGATTGTAGCATAATCTAATTGCTATGAATAGTGTATACAGCGCCATACGCTTTTTGGAAACCACATATTTAATCTGGCAGTCGTTGACTTGATCAACATAATATCAGATGCTGTTAACAGAAATTAATGGTGTTTTCCAATGAAAATTCGATCTGCTTATAAAATAAATCTTTATGGATTTCTGATGCTAGGGATATCGAATGTTTGGTTCACGAATTGTTTTAGTAATAGGAACCATTTGTAAACTTAATGGTTATCCTCATCTGATAGAACTTATATGCGGCGTCCCGCAAGGATCAATATTGGGTCCGTTGATATTCATCTCTTTCCGATTACGAACATTCAAATCTTTTTCTCTTGACAACATTTTAACGTTATTTAAGAATCCTGAAAACAAAATGAGCTTGTGTATAGAAATAGTTTGGTTCATGGTAAACAATTTAATCTGTAAATGCTAAAAAAAACATGTTACTTGGGTTCAAGCAAACTAATATGGCCGACGCAGAGAGTATGTTTACACTTGAATCGAAAATGTGGCACTGAAGGAATAGCCCTTGAAAGAGTGGCTTTTTTTTAGGTGGTCCAAATTGATCAAAACATCGCATGAAAGGAGCATTGATTATTGGTGTTATAAAAACATGCTCGAGGAACGTTGGTATAATAATTAAATTAAAAAAACATCCTCCCTTAATGCTTTGTATACCATATAATTATTGAACTCTAATTATGCTATATCTTAATGACGGTATATTAGCATGGGACACTGGCATGCTCCACTACATCAATGAACTATATAAAATCCAAAAAGAGTCCTACGTATTTAATGTAGTATCGTAGTTTAAATGTAGTGTTGATGAATTTTTTTGTGAAACATTGAAGATTCACAATTTAAAAAAATTTAAAAATTTTTACCAGCCATAAGAAATAAATTCAGGACGAACCTCTGTTTAAGAAAGTTTTTCTAAAAATCGATTAATTAGTGGATATTAAGCTTTGGAATGGTGGAAATGACAACATTCTAACATTAAATCTTCTGTGTCAGTAAAGCAATTCCGTAAAACATAATTATATACGAAGCTACATTATCGTCAAAGGTTATACATGATTGTTAGCATGTTCATCTTTTTCATTCTTAAATATCATTTTAAACAGTTCCCCCAGCGATTGTGACCAAAATAACTAAATTTGGGTAAAAATATGATTTGGTCCAAAATTGGGTAAAATGTCAAATTTTGATTTTTCTCCCCAAATTTCACTTTCCCCCCCAAAAATAATCACCCCCCATAGAAGTCTAGCGCCGCCCACGGATTTTCATCCCTGTGTTGCATTATGTGTTACAGTACCCATAAGCATATGTAATTCAAGCATTTGTTGTTGGTTCTGTCCAACTGAGTGCTGGTGTGACAGTTGGATGAGTGTCCTTTCCCTGTAATTATCCACCTGACCTCTGAATTTGCGGCCATGTCCAGTTCAATCAATTGGCAAATCAGATGTGATAAGGTTTAATAACCTCACCTGGAAGGCCGTCAGCTTATCTTTCGGATTATCTTCTGATGTTATTTAATATCGGTATAGTTATGTGAATGAGAAAAAATATCAAATGAATGAAATTAAATTCTGAACTTCATAATATTTTTGCTAGGGGCTTTTGTTTAAACAAAAATGAGGACTTAATGAAATTATTCTTTCTACAAATATTTTTTGAAAATGACGACCCTTTAATTTTAGTGCTGGGTACTTTGCTCTGGGCACGCGTTTTGCATATTGTTTTTACACAACGCGCCAGGGTCCGCACTTTTGAATTTGCATACCCTTGCATTTTAATTTTAGGTTGGAATATTTACCGATCTTGATCGGAGAGCGATATATTTACGCCACTGAAAGGCGAATAATAGTATCTAAATGGCGACTAAACAAGAATTTGAGAAGGCTGCCATTTACGCTAATTATAGTGATGTATCACTATCACTAAACTGTGCATTCACATCAAGTGGTAGCCATTTTTAATTTTCCAGCTGGTTTTTAGAGATTCGGTAGCTATAAATAGTTTAGTAATAAACTTATTAATAATATTACAATATACACCATTTAGAGCAACGAAATCATCCTCCACAATACAGTTAAAGTGATACATAACTATCATTAACGTAAGTGGCAGACACCTTGAATTCTTTTTATTAGCTGTCGTTTTGTAAACAATGATAGCCCTATATGTTTTCTTGTGGTAAGTAGCTCAACAATAAGTTAACAATACATCAGCTACATTACGGTAATTACTTTAAAATAAATTTAGGTAATCCATTAATTATTGAGCGTTTGTGGCGCCATTTTCAATTCTTTCGATCGTTTGAAATTTTACCATGTCAAAGGCAAACACATGTCTTTGTAAATTAAAATAGGGACAGCAATCCCAAATAAGTCGTCCGATTATGTGGTCAAAGAATAAGTGTAGTGTAATATAATCACCCAAAGAGATCACTGAATGACTTTGGATCTCCTCATCTGTTACCAACACAAGACCCCTTGCCTCAATGTATAAGCATACCAAGTATGAACTTGATCCATCACTGCACTAGAAAGCTACTGTAAGTTGAAAAGTGTCAATCAAAAAGGTGTATACTAGAGCATTATTTTCGAGTGGTTTTTCTTTGTTTTCGCGTAAAATTATATTCGCGAATGCACGCTTACCTCGAATTGAATATGCATGCGTGCATTATGACCCGATTTGAATATGCATGCGTGCATTATTAAACAATAGAATTTAATAATGCACGCCAGCTTTTACTACTTCCCCCTCAAGTGAAAGCGCTTGAACGTTCACTTGCATGGTGAAGCAATAATACCAAGGCCAGAACGTTCATTACCCCAACCTCAGTATAAGAAAACAGAAGAAAGAGACAGAAAGAAAAAAAAGTAAGGAACTAGACCCTTTTCATGTTGTTTCCGACGGGAAGACGCATATTGACACTCACTACAGCGTATATACCTTAAAAAAAAAATAAAAAAATGCCCCCTTATTTCTCTGTGTTAAAAAACAAGCAACCCTAACGGCAATAGGTCCACAATTATCTATTTTAAAATCTGCTGTGTTAATAACCATTTGACCTATTACCAATAGATGCGTCCATCAAGAACTTAATGAATAATTACGGCCATGTAAATCAACTGCGCTTATTCATCCAATCCATTGCTGTAAGTAAGGATTGACGAATGCGTAATCGCTACGTTCCATTGTTCTCATGGCAATTATGTCAAAGCTTACCTATTAGTGAGCTGGTAACTCCGTCGAGTTCAGTCAATACTACATTGTATACGCTTCACACTTTCTCTCCAAATGCTTTGCTACTTTATGCAAGTCAACCCAGTGTTGCGGAAAGTTCGAGAACTACATAGTTCTAGTTATAATTTTCTTTAAAGTAACCAAATATGTCAGAAAGATAGTTATTATATTGTATTTTGTTTTGATGGTGCATAAAAATAATGCTTATGTGTGTTTATGACATATAAGGCATTAGTGGAGGGCATTCGGGGATATATAGGCATGCTTGGAGGCATTAATAAGTAATATATGGATAAACGGGCCACTGTGAGCACTCACGCTAAAGCGCTCGTGCTCACATTGGCCCCGTTACTGCATATGTAATTTATTCATGCCTCCACTATGCAATTATTCCCCGACTTGCACTCCACTAATGCCTTATCCTATCATCCTCACCCTAGGTGAACCCACATACGACCACTTGCTATCAATGTCACTCTTATTAAGTGTTCAATATAAGTTATCTTGTACGGTTCTCCTTTAAGGCAGGCGACACAAAAAAAGTGGCCAAAAGCTTATTTTGAAAAAAACCAAAGTTTTGCCCAACATAAAGGCACTATGAAGATGTGCCAGGTTTAGTTCTGACCTGGGGTTTACATGCCTAACAAGTTGTTTATGTTGTAAAGAGTCGGGTTATGCATATCTCATTTCGCATTATACGAGTAGCAATGAACATAAAACATTTCGATCTGTATTCGTTGACCATTCGGTGGAGTAGATCTATTTGTTTTTAGTGAATCAGTAATAGCATGGAGTTTCAAACACACGATGCACGGCAACAAGGAATAAAGGTTCCAGGAAAATGAGCTGATAAACCTACTACAATCTTCATGGGACATTCCATCTAATAAAAAGGGCAAAAAAAAAAAATACATACCAGTGACATCATAGTGAAAACTATGATTTTCAGTCAGTGTCATGAATAGATCCCACCAGTCCACCTGGAATTTTCTATTACTCTCTGAAAAAAAATTCATATGATGTACCACAAATGATGTTATCACCAACCAAATATTGAATGCTTTCTGATCCCTCCTGGATAGACTTGACACAAAACCACATCAATTCCATTGCATTTCTGGGACCTTAAATCTTTAATATTGCTCCGATTTCTTAAAATGTTCATCTTTCCTCAAAGAGTGCAACAAAAGCATTTTGAATCAGGACCGTCGCTAGAATTTTGTCAGGGGGGCGGTGTATAAACTGAAAATGTTAATGCTTGTTATTCATTGGAAGCGTAGCGAGCGTATAAAAACAATGCAATATTAGATGACGTAGATGAACCTTGGAGAACATTCGTGTGAACTGTTCGAACCAATCTGCCCCCAATCTGCATAGGCAAGTGCCTTAACAACAAGGGTTGCAAAACTGGTCCAGCGGGCCCGATTTAGGGCCCCGGTCGGGTGCAGAGGCAGAGCAGCCGGGGTCTGGGGCATAGCCCCCGGAAGCTGTGGATTTGAGCTATTCAAACCTAAAGATGGCCGATTTCTGATGGTAAATGTAATCAATTCAAAGAAAAGACTGGTTCAGAAGGCCTCCAACGGGGTCCGGGGGGGGAAGCCCCCGGAAGCTCTTGAATTTGAGCTATTGAGAACCTTCAAGATTGGCCCCGGGTTGAGGGGTAAATAGGAATCAATTCAAAGAAAAAACGGAGGTGCAAAGGCAAAGCAGTCGTGGGTCCAGGGAGCGAGCCCCCGAGACTTGGATTTGAGATATCAGAACATTTCAAGATGGCCACATTTTGAGGGGGAATAGTAATCAATTCATAGAAAAGACTGGGTGCAGAGGCAGAGCAGATGGCGGTGGGGGTCCAGGGGTAGAGCCCCCGGAAGCTCTTGGATTGAAGGTTCAACATTACTCACTGAAACGGGCAGTTCTGCCTAAGCTTGTATTGCCGAGGGGAACTATACAAATAGCGAGCGCCAATGTATTTAAGGGGGGGGGGTGTAGGACAGTGAACCGGAAGCTCTGAAATTGAGCTATGAGAACCTTCAAGATGGCAACTTTTGAGGGGTAAATAGTAATTCAATTCAAAGAAAAAACTGGGTGCTGCAAAGGGAAAGCAGTCGGGGTCCAGGGGGGCGGAGTCCCCATGAAGCTCGGGATGTGAGCAATAAAGAACTTCAAGATTGCACTTTTTGAGGGGTAAGGTAAATAGTAATCAATTAATCAAGAAAAGACTGGTTTTCAACTTGCTCACTGAGAGGGACGCGTATTAAGCTTGTACTACCGAGGGGAACTAGCGAGCGCCAGTGTCTTTAACGGGTGCGGTGGAGGAGCAGAGCACTGCCGGGGCGGAAAAGCACCCGGAAAGTTCCTTGGGGTTTTTTTAACTCTTAAGGGTATTTGTCTGGAGTTCAATCTGCGTTCTGATGCCGTTCCCTTCTCGTTCTTTCTTTCTTCCCCTTTTTTCTCTTTTCTTTTATCTTCTCTTTATCTTCTCTTCCATTCTCTTTCTTTCCTCTCTTTTTCTTTCTTCTCTTCTTTTGAGGATCGCTGGGGGGGTGTTTCCACCCCCACACCCCCCCAGGCGACGGGCCTGTAAATTGCACTGTTTAACATAAGGCATAATTCTAAAATTCAGGGATCAAAAGAGGGGCAATGGGACATTGACCTTGTTTTCATTTATCTTGATAACCAAATACAAAAGGAGTTGCCATTCTATTGGTTGTAATCTCTGTGAAAGGTTAAAAAATGAAGATAATTTAAAGACATCGATGCAATATAAAGATTTAACCTTTGGTAATGGCCTTTGACATTTGAATGACATTTTTGGGCTTTATATCTCTATAATCATACATTGTAGTAGCACAAACTATACTTTTTTAAGCACTTGTAAAAAGAACACTTTGGTTACCTTTTTACAGCAATCCATACCCCTGTATTATGGATTTCCCCCCTCCCCCGGTTTAGGCCCACACTTTCTAAATGTGTTCGTTATTAGGGGCTCATTTAGGATCCACAGCCTCGTCCCCCGACTTACCCGATTTTTATATCATCGAAACTGTTGACAGAAATAGTACAACACAGTGGTCTAGGGGCAGCGTGATGCAAAACATTTGCGCAAACATCAAATGCCACATTTGAAAATAGGGCTTTCTCAAGGGCATCTAGTGAATCATAAAATTAAAAAGGGAGGTGCTAGGATCCCGAAATGTTACCTTTAACCTTCATAGAAGACAAATCACTGAGAAATGATACTCTACTCTCCACGGTCACTGAATTGCTCAGATGACCCAACTGTGGAGCTGCGCGAAGTTCACCATTACAGTTACTATTATACTACGTGAATCAAAACAATGTGCAAGATTTACAGATGATCTTGACCTTTTTCTCCATTCCTATGAGATTACACACATTAAATTTGTGTTTCGGAGAAGTACATATCATGATGCCTTGTCAATTTACTAATAAAGGTTACATGTTCTTGAATATTAATACGGATTAATCAATGAGAATTATTGTATACCAAGTGTAAAAGTTATAGACTAATCCGAACAGCAATTCACCTATTGCAAAGCAAAGAAAACAAGATCGTCCATGTTTAGGATACTCTTCGCAATTACAGTAGTAGTAATGTTTGAAAACCTTTTCATGTACACATCAAGATTGGTGGGATTTTGTGTGAAACATTAAGTTCATTTTTTAGGATCAAGATAGGATGGCTATTAATAGATCAATTAAACAAGATAGCAAGGGTCATCATTACTTTCATAATGCCATACCCCGTATATCGTACATTAACGCAATATCTTGCTTAACTGTATAAATCCCATTGGAATAGAGGAAAAAGAGGTGTGCTTACAAAATTTGTCATATCTGGCTTATTTTTCAGTCGATTTCTTTCATTTTTTCAACACTTGGAAGAATATTAGATTTGCTTTGTTAAAACAACAACAAATATATGATTCAGTCAAGGTCAAGGTCATCTGCAATCCTTGCACATTTTTTTTAAAAAAGAAAATCCACCATAAATACTAATACATATTATTATTAACATTTATTGGATATGTCAATCGTAAAAGTTGCATAATTTCTTGAGATGAATAAACTACATCTCAATTCATTCCCTGAATCAGTGACCAAAGGATGTTCATTTTTCTACATTCAATCCAGCAAAAAGTGGAGCTATTGTTATTCAGTAAATCCGTCCAGTATGCAGAGGACAAAGCACTTCAGATTCCTTTTATGCGTAAGTGCAGAGCCATGGTTATTGCCCATGGAGTTGAAAATATTTTAGGTATTATCATCGCCACGATTTCGATTGAGCTATTTTTAATGACGTAAAGCACAAAATAATTGTCCCATTCACGAGTAAATAAACTCCGAGCTACTTCTGCGAGTTCAATTAATTATGACTGTATACATTATATCATTTATTCGAAAAGGAAACGAAGATGAACAAAGGTCATTAAAGAAGTGTGGCTTCGCAAGCTGTGATCTAACATCTTTTTGCAGAACTATATGCTGAACCCCATTCCTATTCAACTCACCACGTTTTAGTAGACAACACAAGTAAAGGTATCCAGCGACCTATATGCAATGCATGCAACATGGTTCCGTACATTACTGGGATTACTTATTGTTTTTGAAATAATCTCAACCATGATCGGTACCAGTTTACCTGTATTCAACCTGTCGTTTGAATACCAAGATTTTCGCTTTCTTCTAAAACACGGGATATTGAATAGCAATGGGGCTACGCATTAAGTTACGGGTTTTGGTTGTGTACAGAGATGTTAGGTCACAGCCACTCAGCCAGTTAAACTTTTCTTTCATGAGATTGACGTTTATTCATCTTTGTTTCCTTTGGAATAAATTATGAAATATACGGTCAAAGTTAATTGAACGCACAGTGGAATTTCCAGGTGTATTAATTCGTGAACGAGAACAGGAATTTTGTGCTTTACATCATGAAAAGCTCAATCTAAATCGGTTGGAGATAACCTAATAGAAACTTAAAATCTTTTTAACTGTATGGGCATAACATGATCCTACACTTTCAGCTAAAGGGACTGAGTGCTTTTCATTCTGCATACCATATAAAATCACATTTACTCTTGTCTCGAGTTATATGTATATAAAGGAATTCAAACACCGTTCCTGAACAAGTAATTGGTTTTGATAATATTTGGCTTGCCCGCTAGCCTGCCCCTATGTGCACCGCTAAGTCATAGTCACGGTCTTACCAGACCTGATTAGAGTACCATTTTTTTGTTTTATTTTTCATAATGGTGTGGTTTTTTTCTGACCTCGAATGTTTGTGTGTTGTCCCCAAAATGAATTAAAGTGTGCAACAAACAATATGGAAAATATGTGAGTCATATGTGCATAAAACAGTGTACGAAATTAAATCGAAATTAAGTGCGCAACAAAAAATATGGAAAATATGTGAGTCATATGTTCATAAAACAGTGTACGAAATTAAATCCTTGGAGTTACTAAGATTGCTCAATGATAACATATTTTAAATGTAATAATGCTACTGACAATCCACTTGATACATGTAGGCCTACGCACGAAATTGAAATTGAACTTGAATGATTTAAATGTAACTGATGTTGATGTTGACAACATGTCGTTTAATCCGCCGCCGCGCTTTGAATACAGTACTGTAAACGATAGTAATCATTACAAAAATAACAAAATGTTCTTTTACATTACTACTGGTCAATTAAAATCTAATTGGCCCTCACAACAACATTTTGAAAAAGGTATTGTAATGGAGCAGATGTATGCATGGTTGGTAGGCTAGCGGGCGGGAGTTTCCGTAACCTGACACTTTTTTCTGACACATTATGAATTCAGAAACCCTTCACGGAATAAAGCACAGGTTATTCCGTTAAGGTTTCCGAATTCAGAAGTGTTTCAGAGGGTGAGCGGGCAGAAGATACGTCATTAATCCACTCTTATCATCTAAACCGAATCGCCAATGAACTTCCAGGCTGGCGGAGCATGATGAGGTATGATACTTTTCTGCACATTTCCAATAAAATGTGATAAATCCACACTTCCACCGTAACCCAACAGCCGGTTAACTTCAACTTGGTAGGGTGGTAAAGCATAATGAGTTTACTGACAGTTTAGGAATAATGATGACCCAATTCAACAACCTAATTGTGGGGTCATAGTTCTTGTTTTAATGTAATATAACAACCCTTTTGTTGAGTAAAATAGTCAACATTAAGTACACCTTACACCAGAGGGTGTATTGAGTCAATCCCACAATGCACCAGTTTTGGGAAATTTCACCTCAATAGGTCATGTGATCCCACAAAAATCCTATTCTTAACACATAAAAACCCTGACCTTTATGCTCATTTTAGCCTACAAAGTGTTAGTACTTAAGAATTTTTTTGCATAATCATGAAATGTCTTGTGGTTCTTGAACTTTTGGAACACATTTTACCCCTAAGTACTGACATGTGTTTTGTACGGTACAGTATAGGCACATTGTAATGCATTATGGGATTGATTAAAAACACCCTCTAACCTTACACAAAGCGCAGTATATTTAAAGGTGTAACTAGAGATTTCTAATTCTAATTTTTGCACTGATGTAAAGCTTTCTATCAAAAATATCCCCATCTCAAAGGATTAAGCTGGGAGGTATTTCTGTGGTTAAAAAATTGAAATTTCTATTTTTCTATAGGAGCAAATAGGAAATTCAGCCTATGCGTTATGTTGAAATATAAGCATATAAACCTCACCTTTGGTTTCACTTTTAAGACATTTCAGTAGCCAAATAAAAATGTAAGATATCTATTCAGTGTCTACTATATATGAAACCACTACATATGACAGAAAATACAGATGCCTTGAAATCTCTCATTGAACCTTGGTTAACTCAACTTTGACTTAGATTTTGCTCAACAGAAAGGGTTTTTCAATTTAAATTTTCATTTAGTAAAATATTATAGAGTGTGATAAATTCACCGTCTTGAATGTTAACACAGGAAGATTATCTAAAAACTTAAATAAATTAAAGGAATATGTTCAAATGTTTTTAATCATGAATTTATTGTTATATGACTCTCTAAAACTCATCTTAAAGAAAACCACGCGAGGTTTACTATTTTCCTGGTTATAAGTGGAATATGTAAAAAAATTTGGCTGAAATAAAGGCGGTATTATGTGTATGCATCCAATAAATCAAATAGAAAGTACGTTACGACTTGTGTAAGACAAACCTAGATTATAAATCATGTTTTATTGAAAAAGAGAGAGTTAATATAAAGATTGTATTATTAGGTGTTATTTACGGAGTTCATACAGCTATAAATAATTTTATATCAGATATAGATCTTGTCTTCAATTGCATAGTTTAAAAAATAAGGTGTCTTGTCTTTTGTAATGGGGATGAGATTATTGATCTACCAAAGACGATACCCATAGTACTTATAGGGAGCTTTCACAGGAGGTCTATAGTTTAACTTGGTCAGACTTGCCTGCAGAACAACCCGATCATGCAGGTAATACAAAAGAATCACCTGCAGAAATAGCTGAAATGTTCAGGTGAACCAGGTGCATGTATTGTATTCTTTGCATGCTTGGATGATCTGGAGAGCAAAACAAAAAGTCCATTCAATACAATTTACCTCCCATGAAAGGGCCCTATAAACCAACTCGTGACTACTATAGGGTCCTTTCACGGAGCTAAATTATCATCCAAGCATGATAAGAATACATACATGCACCTGGTTCACCTGAACATTTCAGATATTTCTGCAGGTGATTCTTTTGTATTATATGCACGCTTGGGTTGTTCTGGAGGACGGATCTGGTCAAGTTAACCTATTGACCTCCCGTGAAACCGCCCAATACATGTTCACATCCATTGACTGAATGATTTTAACAAATTGTGAAAACATAGTTATAGTTACAGATTTGGCGATCACGTGCCTACTATTTTAGTAATTCCAGTTTAAATTACAAACCAACATAATAACAAACATGTCTATAAACGATTTCATTGTAATTATAATAGTTCATGATCAAAGAATCGGTTATGAAAGGTAAGTTCGAGTGCTATCTGGCGAAGATGACTTATAATGTATATGTGGAGATATTTCAAGAGCTATACACTAAAATGTACTTTAATAGTAATTGTGACTCAAAACGATTAACCGTAAATACTCAATTCAATTGTTTTTATAGTATTCAAGGTAGGTTTAAAATTGTCACAAATACCTTAACTTATTCCATTTGAGAAATTTTAACAACACAAACAAACATATATTAATTTTTGCAATTGTGCAAACATTTTGCCAAAATTAGTAGCAATAACTCATTGTATAACTTGTTGCTGTAACTTTATTGATTGTTGAAGTTGTAATTCTTTATAAGTTAACATAATTATTTAAAGTTATAACAACAAGACAATTTGTAAAACCAAAAAGGACGCAAACAATCTGTAAGTAGTTATTACACATTCAAACTCAAAGGTGCATTTGGTGATCCTAGCACGTTTTGTTTTTGGTTCACTAGATATCCTCAAGAAAAGGTTAATTCAAAAATTTCAGTTGATTTTGTCCAGGCGTTTTGATGCTGTGAGAAAATGTTTGTATCACGGTGCCACATAGGCCACTGTGCTGTAATTTCTGTCCGCGTACGGACAGAAAATACAAATTACGAATTTCTTCCAGAGCAGATCGAATTTGCACGTATGATTAGGCACACAATAGGCCAACTGTTCATATCAGGTAATAAAAAAAAATTTTAAAAATCTCAACATTTTAAAAAAAAATAATTCGAGGGGGGGGGTACGAGGTTGTGGATCACGAACTCACTTTTATTTTAAGAAAAATAGTTTTACATCAAATACATTTAACTTTATCATTTGTAAATACCTTTGTATTTGTAACAGCAATTTATTACCTTATTCAAATTGTAATAGTTCAAAACATCTTTAGTAGTCTTTTCATGTTTGTGTATGGTATTTGTTCATTTTTTAAATTAAAATGAACAAATATTTGTTCATAGTATTTGTTCATAATAAATATTTGTTCATAAATGAACAAATATTCACAATAATTATTGCGAATTAAACTTAGCAATATATTAATTTGAAAGAAAAATAATGTATATAAATTATAAATTCTCATATAGTCCCTGTAGGTAGCGTAGTATTGTGGTAAAGTATTGGGTTTCATAAGCTGAGGGTTCCGAATTCCATTCCCATTTATGTAGGCCTACTTGTATAAAATTTACCTACATACCTCAAAACTTTTCTTTTCCGTATTTCCCCACATGCCTACAATATCAATTTGAGTTCTAGTAACTTGATTAATAATTGGACTAACTAGATCATATGGTTTCTCTGATGTGCTGAGCGCCTTTCATGGCTGCCGCACAGCGCCTTGAGCACGTTTACGTGGATATGTCGCGCATTAAAAATATTCAAATTATTATTATTATTATCATCTCTTTGTGTACTTTCTAAATATAAATAAGCGCAAGAAAATAATGCGATTTTGACATTTTGAGCTGATACAGGAAATAATTTTTCGAGTGTATAAGGAGAGATATATACCATTAAAGTAAATTCAAATACATGATTAGTGATAACTTAAAAGATTACATATAGAAATTAACCAATAAATTGAATGCAACGCGATTACACATACTTTTATTGTGTAGATACAGGAAATTATTTTTCGAGTGTATAAGGCGAGATGTATACCATTAAAGAAATTTACAAATAAACCAAGAAGCTATCCATGGTTTCCCTGTATAAACAAAGCTTTCGAGGGCCCCTCTGGAAAGCAGTGCGTGCACTTATGTGGGCTTACCCTCGTTAAACATGTCTTTAAATAAATAAATAAAGGTATTTTTCAAACTATGTATGCAAATATTACGTTGTACAAAAACATGAGATGCTAAAATGGCGGTAATCATCAAAAATATATTGACAACTTAATAAGGAAATCACACAATCAAATAGAACTTATATTTTCAAGAAGTTAAACTATGCAAAATATAACATGCAACTAACTTAAAAGTATAATAATAATTATGATTGGTCGTGAAAACAGTGTAATAGCCAAAATAATAGCCAATATAGCAAATTAGGAATAGTAATTACTGATTGCACAATTTTATCTAATGCATTCATCGAATCTTTGTCAATATTGGTTGTTAATAATAAGCCCAAACCTAGCACCATAAATCCATCATAATTTCATAAATCCATATTTTCAGAATAAAATATTAATATGATTGCTTGCAAATATCTTATCTGAGTATCTCATTCAAGAAGCCAATAGTAGACTATGAATATTTGATCAAAACAAGAGTACATTTATAATGATACGGGGCACTTCTTTGTAAAAGAATAGTAAAGAAAATTGTCCAGTTCCTTTCGGTAAAATTTAATCTATCCTCGTCAACTGCTAATGTTCCTAACCAATTAAAAATAGCGAAAGTAGTATCAATGTACATCAAGCAAATGTTTTCAAATTATCGGCCAGTGTCCGTCTTGACATGTTGTCTAAAATCCTCCAAAGATTAGTTTTTTAACAGGGGCATGATTTATAGATCGGTTAATGAACCGATATTGCTTTAGATAAAGCCGTCCATTACAGTATCTTGTGGATAAATATATAATGGCCTTGCAAAGATATTGATCTACTCTTGGAATGTATTTATACTTATCGAAAGCATTCATACAATACACACAGCATTTTCTTTATGAAAATATAGAATTTGCGCATTTAGGGGAATGTCTTGATCGCATAAAAGAGTGATCTAGGTAATTAGAAAACAAGCCTGTCCTTTAACGAACATATCTGAACTAAAAAATCATATTTGCAGTCCTACAAGGCTGCAGTCAATATTTTTAATGCATGATTTTTATATTATTTGTTAAGGAAACAATATTAATTCAGAAGCCTGAGGCTCTTAAAGGGTGCTAATAAGGTAGACGCCAAAGAGAGCGACCAGAGCCAGGTGGATTATGTATGGCACCGCTCCAAGTATCAAATCATGGCGAGTTTTCCCGCGCATGTCGAGTTTCACGCGCTGTGTACGAGTTTTCTCGCCATATGTCGAGTGCGCACCGTTATATGTCGAGTTTACAGCGCACTGTTCAGTTTGCCCTATATACATCGAGTTGTGCTTCGCTATATGGTGAGTTTCGACATAAATCCTGTCCAGTTTTACGCTCAACGTATCAAATCATGGCGAGTTTCCGCGCATGTCGAGTGTCACGCGCTGTTGTATCGAGTTTTCCTCGCCATATGTCGAGTGGGCAGCGGTATGTCGGTTTACAGCGATATATGTACAGGTTTGCCCTTATAAATCGAGTTGTGCTCTATATATGGTGAGTTTGACATAAATCTCATGGACAGTTTAAAAAATCTCGACATGATTTTTTATCAACATGAGGGGAAAACTCGACATTTTTTGGTGTATGTGTAAAAAAAAAATCATGTCGGTTTTGCTCATTTGAGAACAAAATAGGCGAGTTTGATCATGTGAGAAAAAATCCTGTGAGTTTGCTCATGTTGAGAAAAAAAATCATGTACAGTTTGCACATGTTGAGAAACAAAATCATGTCCAGTTTTTTTTTTTTTTTAATTGTGTATTTTTTAAAACTCGGCATATATTCTGGACATGATTTATTCGGACTGATGATGAAACTCGGCCACATGAGTTCAAACTGGATAGGCAGCGTTGTAACTTCGACATATAGCGGGCGTTAAACTCGATATACAGCGCATGAAAGTCGCCATGATTTGATACGTGGAGCTGGCCATAATTATGCGTCACTAGAGACCCTTAGTTTTCCAAAACGTGGCACGTAAACGTTCACGGAAAGCACGAACTATTAACTATCCTCTATGATTTGGTCATAATGGTCACATGCCCCACCTACGTCCTTACGGGAATTTTACGTGCCACGTTCGGAAAACTAAGGGTCTCTATTATGATGGATGAGTGCTTCTACTATCTCCCTAAAGCTTCTTGAATCCATCCCAGCAAAGCATTAGGTATCATTGGTTGGAGTGAATGAAAAGCATAGACAGACGGGAATTTGGGCTGTCAATGATTCATATGCCACCAGCTTGTTTGCCAGAACCCGAAGATGATGCTTTCCTTTGTTGACAGCTATTCGCACCAGGTTGGCCTTAGATATGCACATACAAAACACTTTAAGTTTCTTAAAGAGGCACTCGCTGACAGGACTTTCCTCCACCTTCGGGCGCTACATCTGGACCAGCTCCAGAAAGTGTAGTTGGAAAATCAGCAACAATGGCTTCCAATTCTCCAAAGGTTGTGTTATCATAATTTGCATTCTACCTGTGCATAGCAGAGCAACCATATATTCATTCTGGCTACTTTTAACGATTGGCCCTTTTGTAGAATTTTATTTTATCCATTATATTGGCAAAATTGACTTTGCAGCAAGAAAACGTAATTAGACATTTGCATATATAAGTCGGATAATATTAACAATACGAACCTTGACACCAAGGGCGTTGACTATTGACCCTTTTCACCATAAGCGGGTCCACATTTTGAGGTCAGATGTAAACGAACTATATGTTTAGATTCCATATTATAAGGCGATAATTGAACAGCATATTGATTCAATTACGACAGTTCTAAATTTTTATCCCGTGTTAAAGGTGCGTGTCCGATCGCTTTGGGACCCCCTGATTTAAAGACCGAAGTAGTACGAATTTTTATATCAGATGAAAAGGTCGTATTTTTTCTCATTATCTTCGCTGCAATTTGAGCCTCAATCGATTCCATTCTCTCCCAAGATTAACAGCAAGAAAGCTGTTTTAATTAAATGACTAACCATCGATATTAATTAGCACAGTATTGCTATGGCTTTGCAATATGCATTATTGGCTTCTACAATCCAAACCGCACGTTTGTTTCTCAGGGCTTACCTGAGGGGATATGGGCAAGGGCCCAGGCGCCCTCCCCCTTTCCCAAAAATGCCGGAAGACGTTGAAGTAAGAAAAAACGTTCAACATCCTATCAGCGGATCCCAAACAACCTTAATAGGTCCTTTGTTCCCAAAGTTTAGTAGTCACGGCTTCTCTTTCTTATCGTTTCCAAATACAGTGGTTCTGGATAATGACCCAGCCAGAGATGTGTGCAATGTCTGGCTGCTTCACTGGATTCTGCAAGGTCCTGTCTTGCATTGTTGCTCCAGCATTGGGGCAGACCAAGAGATGTCCATTTCTGCAAGGAACCTTAGATCGGCCGGTTTTGGTTTTCAATCTGTTGAGACCTCGCCATCAGCCCATGAGGAGTCAACACCAGGTGGAAGATGCTCACCATGTTCAATACCAAAAAGAAAAGAAAAATGGTTTTTTTACTACCTTGGTTGAATAGCAGGTCTTCTTCCAAACGGGCGACTCTCTAAACTTCTTAGAGACTGTTTCAAGGGTTGGACTTTGCTTACGAAACTCTCTCTGGATTTAAGGCGGTCACGGTCTATCCTCTAGTAAGATGGTTCGTGTATTGGACCTCTCTGAAATTAGATATTCATTGTGTGGTTAGCTATGTATTAGTTAATACTACTACCTTTAAAAGAGGAAACGACCACAATAGTTCTGGATGGTAACATGGTTACATGGGCAACCTCTTACCTTTGCCACCTGATTAAATACTTGATTAATGTATCCAAAGGGTTTTCCCTTGTAAAACAAGCCATGTTGATTACGAAGTAGTCTACACCCCCGTGTACAATACAGACCATTTTAATAGTTTACCTACACTTGCAAATTTGTTGGTCATTTGTTGTGTTGGCAAATGTTTGCTGTTGTAAAAAAAATGGTCGTTGTTTACTGAGTGATCATTAAATTACAATGCAACTTATGGTATAATCGGCGCGCCGGCGGTAGTTATTGGTTTGATAACAAAAGATTTATAACAAACATGGTACTATTTTAATTGCAGTTTTTAATTTATATGAAAAAGTAACTTCTATAAAAACAAATTAACCACTGAAATACACTGTAATTTTAGGGCAATACAAGCTAATTTTCATAATTCAACTTTCCTACCGAAACAATATACTCACCTTCCAGCCTGAGTTTTGTTTTGTTTTTTGAGATTAACCCCAAACGGTTCACGTCGGAGATAGGCCCAGGTCACATTTGGGTGCGAACGACGCCGCATGGAACGCGGAACTTGTCCTCCTGTCCCTGCGCGCTAGTGATTAGAGAGTGTTGTTAGTTTCCATTGCTAGCTACGTGTTGAGTGCGGCACTAGCACTTCTTTTTTTGGGGGATTTGGCGCAGGCCGGGGGGGTGGTGACGAACCCCCTGAATATAATTATGACTCAGACTCCTTAATACTATTTACTCTTCATTTTCAAAATCACAATGTATGTCTTTGTGTGATTTTTGCCCTCTCATTGATTTAACTAACTGGCATTAGATTTTTTCTGGCAAGTGCGACTTTCTTCTTTGTTGTACTTTTGTTCTTATATTTAAAAATCCCGTTGAATAATCTCTACTATATTTAGTTTTCAGTGCATATGTATAGTTGTTTAAGTATTTTGATTTTTGTTACTGTTGCACATGGTTGCTGTGTGAGTGAGGGTTTCGTTCTAATCTGGTATGTTTCGTTTCCTTTTCCCCAAACCTCAGTACAAGGGATAAAAAAAAAAAATCGATTTTAGGCTTAAAATATCTAGTTATTATTTTAAATTGCAAAGACTTATATTGACCATTATGTTGGTTAACTTTTTTTTTACCCAGCTTCGAGTCTGTGATATTTGAACCAATGCTGGTTCAAATAATGAACCATTTTAAAAACCCGCAGATTTGCAGTGTACCTGCTTTTTGGGATCAATTTTCCTATTTAATACATACATATGCACTAATTACTCAGGCTAAATCAAATATTGGCACGGTTAAAAGAGGATCAGTTCTTTGCAATGATACCCGTACTCTTTGTTTTATATAAAAACGGTTTTTGTCTCAGACTTAACACTCTAGAAGAATTTTACCACAAATTTTTCAATAAAGTAATGCACAAAACCCAACCTCAAAATGGGGCCATGTTTGTTTAAATACTGAAAAAAGAATGAGTGATAGTTTAACCCTCGTCTTACCCAAGCCTGGTTGTTGTAATCACGTGTCTTACCAATGGGGAGGGGTTACTACTTTAGGTCTCATTTATACCAAAATAAGTACCAACATACCTAGTATGGCGTCACAATGACCGTCATCAAGTCCGGGAGTCAGCAAATGAACATTTTCCACAGAAAATAGGCGAAAATCCAATTTTGCGCTAAAAAAGTTAGGAGTATCGGATTTTCATGCGGTTTTTCGCTCTATATAGGGCAAAGGACTAGTTTTACATAGACGTGAATTTTTAGAGCCAAAAAAGATAAGAGATAAAAATCCTTGGTGGCAACCAGCCCCCGACCCTTCGACTTTGACGGCAGACCCTAACCCACGGTGAAGGTGCTACTTCACATTTGTTTTTCCTTAAAATGACCAGAAAGGATGAGGAGAAGAATTACCTAGAAGCTTTTTACGCAAGCTTTTGGCATTGTAGCGCACGGGAGCAAAGTTTCATAGGGGGTGGTAAGCCCCCCCCCCCCTTTGCGTAAAGACGTGGTTAACACTATATGGTACCAGAGTAGTTTTTGCTTGTGTATTTTCCCAATGAGACGTTAAAAAAAATGAAGGGTATTGCTCATTTGTACGAATATAATGCAAATGAACGGCGTTAACCTGCTGATTAATGACACTCAGGCAAATCTATAATGGTGTTGTTATAATGTTAGAAAATGTGGTCTCTCCAGGGGACATTACGTACTCGATAAAAAAACTACATGTTAAACCCATATATTTGGTCCTTCATGCTTCTTAGTGATAATCTTGTATTCGAACAGAGATAACAAGATGCTCCTCTACATATAGGTTTTGAAGAAAACTGGTCTTGTAGAATGTCAATGGCCACATTTCAGATTGTAGAATAGCTAATTTAGGATTCGAAGCTTGTGCTTTCCTACATCTGAAGTGATGAAAAGGAATTCTGTGAAGAGGATATATTCTCCCACATACCCATTGACTTCTCTGTATTTTGTATCTCTATTATTTACATGCGAAGTGCTAGGAATATTAAAAAAGAACGGATTTAATTATTCCTTTCATAATAAGTTCATATATTGGCTGCTGCTATTTTAACAAGGATTCAGCTTTGCTGACTGATGTTTATCACACCGCACACATATGAAGATAGACTGTAGCGACGTGTCAAACCTGAAGGACTCGGTCTCCCCACTGGCGACAAGACAATAGCTGACTCGATCTCGTTTAGATTACCTTTAGTCGACTCACAATGTGAGGTATACCGATGCACGGAGGAAGGCGGCGATTATGGGGGGTAGAATAAAACGCCCGAGATGTATATAGTGGAGGTTAACCTCTTCCTTCGATTCTTTCTCTGAATGCTCAAATCTGAGCGATCGTTGAGGTAATCTCCCCGAAGCCAGTTTGATTCACCAACGAAGAGTGAGTTCTGATCAATAGCATTCGCTTGTAGACTTTCGTCCCAATGCAAAGTTAGGACACATTATTTTCTCTTAGATATATTAATCTTTCCCTGGAGATGCCAGCGCGGCACGCTCATGCAAGTGTTAAAAAAACCTGTGCACTTGGCCAGACTCGAACCGACAACCGGATAGCGGATGGCATCAGAACGGTTCATATTTGATTTTGAAATTGAAATACTAAGTTCCCTAGGTAGACAAGACTGAATATTTATTATACTTCCTGAAAGCTAGGAAGGCGATAGACACGCATGATATTCTATCGCCCCTCTACCAACCTAGGCTTGTTAGCTCAATTGCAATCTCGTATAAATGACAAGCCAGCCTTTTTATACAGAAGATCAATAAGCTGTGTTCCTTGAATACAGGGGGCCCTTCCTGACCACATTTGCGCAATAATTTTGGCAACTTCCTGACCACATTTGCGCAATAATTTTGGCAAATAAATTTGCCCAATTCTTCAATGGAAACGTTGATGCAATACGTGACAAGCTGGATATAATGGTTTTCCCATAGATAAGTGTTCATGTGGCTCAAAACACCACCAGCAGCTTTGTTGAATTTGAGCCAGTGACAGCAGATTGTGTTTGTGATCTTGTTATGCAATCATCCTCATCGACGTGCGACTTGGATCCTATGCCAACATCCTTGTTGAAAAATTGCTTCGACATCTGGTTCTTATCTCACCAAAATTATGAGTTCTGGGATTGTCCATCAATTTTTTAAAGTGGGCCCATGTGAAACCGCTTATCAAAAACAGGGCTTTTCCTTGTGGTGTTAATGATCTGGAAAATTAGGGCCCATTGCGAAGATATGCATGATACTCGAGAGAGCAGTCCACACCAGTGTCTCACTCAGCATAACTCAATGGCTGTACTTCTGATATGCAAAGCTTAACACCAGTTCCATTCAACTGAAACACCATGCTTCGTGTAGTGAATGGTATGCTTTTGGCGTTTGACAAGGGCAATGAAGCAGTTTTTGATTTTGCTTGATTAGTCTGCCACATTTGACACCCTCACCCATCCATCCTTTTCGAGCGTTATAAAGTCGGTACGTACAGCATGGGGCCAATGGTTGTATGGTTCAAGGATAATAATAATCGTGCACAAGGTTGTTGTGAATGATAAGCTTCAGACTTGATATGCTTCCTTGCGGTACCCCAGCAGGTATCTGTCAAGGGACCTCTCGATTTCATCTATATCCCTAGTCCCTAGAGGAAATCGGACGATGGCTCACAAAGCACTGCGAATATTGTCAAAAAGTGTCTTATTTGACTATTAAAAAATAGTCATGCAAACAGTTGTTTTATCAGTCATAATATGTAGTCCATGATGGGAAAACATGTTTGCTATGCTAGGAAGTAACATTCCCATAATTTAATAACTAGTTTCATGATTAAAAAATATTTTCATTACCTCTCAAATGTGACACTTTAAAATGCAAATTAAATGACTGACGAATTTTAATGTCAAATGACAAATTGATTGAACCTAATAAAGCGACTTAGCACTCACAAATGGACTAGAATTAGTTTGTCGAACACAAAAATGAAGAATTAAGTACCTTCGCGTCATTGCTCATTCGTCTTTTGACGAATTTTGTAATTAAAAGCTTCTAATTCTTAAGTTGTAGAAATATTTGCAATATGAAATTAATCCGAAATCTTTAAAAAAACATTCTTTTTAATGAAACCACTTTTTAGCACTATTTTGGGGATTATAAAAAAATAATGTGTTTTATTTTTTGCTTTTTTTAAGTTTTTTATTTTTTTCACATTATTTAAAATTAAAATTAGTCAACTAAGACACTTTTTGAATAATTAATGTGTGCGGAAAATCCGGGGTTCAATTCCCTGACAGGCGTGGATGTCCCGGATTTTCCAGGGTGTTCCCGCTTAGGCATGTTGTGTATGTCATGTTAATTCATTTGTTCCCAATGTTCTAGTATGCGATGCGTGGTTCTTTCTCCACTTTGAATATAGATGTCAAGAAATGCGGGTAAGCACCAGTAATGATCGCGTGTGCTAAGATGGTATCGTCTATAGCTAATACTATCTCCCCCTCCAGTGTACGATGAGCTATCTCATTACATAATTTGGGAGACTTCCATATGTACCCCTCTCATATATTTACATTGCAACATAAAAATATTATTATTTAGCTGGTTTATTCACGTTTTGATCACAACAAGGCCAAAATTAAAAAAATAAATTTGTATCATGTAAATTATATATGAGGGGGGGTACATATTGGCAAGTTTTTCCTACTTTGTATTACTTGTATATGAGGGACTGGCGGGTAAGCATCAGAAATGATCTCGCAAACTGGAGTGTCTTGTCCTTGTGATGGTTCTGTACTTGTATACACGGTCGCTCAGCATTACTACTTAGGCTAGGTTAACAGCCACGTTATCAGGCCTGGGTGGCTTAGTGGTTAGAGCATTCGCCCTGTGTGCGAAAGGTCCGGGGTCCAATTCCCTGCCCCATGGATGTCCAGGTTTTTCCAGGGGTTCAAGCTTAGGCATGTTGTGTATGTCCATGTTAATTAATTTTGTTCCCAAGTCTAGTATGCGAATGGTTATCTTTCTCCCATTGAAATATATATGTTAAGGAAATGCGGGTAGGTAAGCATCAGTAATGATCTCGTGTGGCGTAACGCATAACCCCCGCAGCCGCGCGCAAGTGGATGGGTAGCCTGCGAAAACTAACACGGGGATTCCTTCTGCTCATTCAGTCCACAGTAAGGGTATTTAGCCGGCTGACTATGTTTTCAATTTGTAGACTTATGACCTATCTTTTCAAATTCATGCGGGGAAAATTGAATATAATTATGAAAGAATTTCAATATACAGATGTTGAATTCTTGAAAAAGGAATTTTATTATGGGGAATAACAGCCAATTGTTGGAAAAATAATACAGATTGATGACCGTCACGGCATGGATTGGTTTATTATTTTGCTTCGGGGGACCATTCAGGTAAAAATGACGTACGTATCCCGACATTGGAAAAAGCAAACCGATTATCGTATAGTACGTGAGTGTTTGAATCAAGTAGGGAAAGGTAAATTTGGTGTACTGTTTATTAGACAGAATACACGGTGTTCTTTTGGAAAAAAATAATAGCCACTTTGGGCAGAGAGGTCATGGACAGACCTGATTTAACATAGTCGGATTATATATATCGGTCGCCCCTCGAAGCGCAAACTGATATCTGATACCTGACACGTGACCCGGTACCTGACACCAAACTATTCATCTCGTTCCGTTTATAACGACAATACGGCAAAAAAGCAGCAAGAATTCTGTATCTCGTTGTCACAGAGTAGCGATCAGATGTGAGACTATACATGTGGTCCTGTACAGGGAGGGTAGGGGACACGATCTGCTCGAGTGGGCATAGGGGATTTCCAAACGGTAATTTGTGTAACGCTACTTGCATGTACTATGGCAGGTCTCGGTTCCAGTGACATTAAAAAATCATCTCTTAAACCTTTGTTCAAAAGATCTAGTAATTCATGATAAATTAAAGAAAATAAATATGAAGTTCACATTCAATCATGCTTCGTTAAATACCTGTGGATAACTCAAAACTCCAGAAACTTCCCCTGCAAAAGTAATCTTCTATCAAACATAATACCCATGAACATACGCGCCATGGCAACAGAGCTATGCGCTCTGTTAGCCATGCGCACCGTACACTCTAATATCAAAAACAGCCCTATTATAATTATTATACACCCCACACCATTGCACTCTGGATTGTATCGTTATGATAAGGACCTTAGACTAGTGCATTCGACAGGAGAATCGCACGCGACCGTATGGGTCAGTCTGCAGGCAGCCCGAGGAGGCAGGAGGCTCGAGGGCTGCCGGCACTGACCCATACGGTAAAGTGCAATTATCCTGTCGAATGCACTGAGGCGAGGTCCTTATCCGTCAAGACTTTGAGAAAAACAATAGTATTCAATCATTACATAACATTAATAATTTACGTAATTTATCAAAATTTGATGGTATAGTTTTTAAAATAAATTAAAAAACACTTTTACAATCCAAAATGTCCAAAGTTATACTTCTATAAATAGTGCCAAAAAAGACCTTGACGCAATTCATGTTGATTGTTTGTTTTGAAAATGATTCTGAAGTGCGAGAAAAGAATCGACTCTCTAAGACGCTTAGAGGGGCTAATCTTTCTCGCAACTCCCTGGCAGTTCAAAACAAACCCATTAGTGATGGAACGCGTCAATGAAATTGAAAGAAGGATAGATACCACTTTTCGCACTGCCCTTACTTTTTTTCAAAACAAAACCCCAGCAGTGACGATTTGCATATAAATGCATATGAATTTTCTTCTACCAATTCAAACGCCCACGGTTTAGCTGTAAAGACCAACGCAGACAGGCATGTACCAAAAACATGACGGTTATACATGAAAACGATTTTATTTGTGAATTTTGGGTTTTCTTGATGTATACTTAATTCTTATGGGCCTACTCTAATAGCGAAATGATTAGTCCATTTCATTACCATCCGTGCAGTGATGTCATAACAATGACGCAGCTTTTTACGCACGCGTCAAGGAATGCCATCTTTGTGCGAGGAGTGTAAAAACGCCGTTCGCTTTAAGCCGCGCGTGGCGGTTTACTGGTGCGCCCATCAAATCTCGCGCGACGTCACTGCACGGTAGCAAGCATCTAAACTTTCTGAACGGCTTTCGAACTTGACAAATTAAACATAAGGAATTTTATATTTAAGATAAATATAATGTCAAACAGTATCGGCCTTTGAGAGTACCAAAAGATTGTTCTCGTTAATTAAGAGTGCTGCCGTTTCGAAAGCGTTACAAAATCACATATTTGGGAATGGTCTGCGCATGTGAATTCAAATAATACTTTATACGAGAGGAAACCAATATTGGTTTCAACAAAATAATCGAAGTAACACTGGACCCCATAGATTGATCGATACTAAGTCGTTAGAGGGTATATATTACGATGCAGACATGTTACTTGATATTTGAGCAGTAAGTAGTAAGGTCGATATCAAGTGATTGACGGTATTTATAGTTGCTACTGGAGGTGTGATTGTGGTGACCCGCACGTGCATTATCTGATGACCAGTGGCATTATGACAGAGTGCATTCGTGACAAATAATGCACGTGAAAACAATAGATGATCTAACACGCGAAGTATATAGCTATATACTCCCCCTCCAGTCTTACGATGCGTAGTCTCATAAGGCTACTTGTAATTAATATTATCAGTGATGGGGATGGTACTCGTGAGCGTTATTTTTTCTTGTTAGATCTAGGGTTAATTTCCCCCAAACGAAGGCAATTTTTTGAAAAAGTTCAATCAAACCAGTTCAAGAGGACGGCGTTAGGGGTATACTGGTTCCTTTGAGTGAGTGAGTTGAATTGGTGCACATAGCGGAAATTATGCACATGGTCTATGTTAGACTGTCCTCCAGTCTCCGCTCTGTCTCTGGGTTTTTTAGTGCACTTGGTTAACAGATAAGGCTAAAAATCAAAAATGCAGACTTTTCAGCTTGCTACCCAGTGGACATTGGGGCGGTCCCAAATACCGCGCCCTTTATCTATACCAGCCAACTAGACCACAGAACGCGAAAATACACAGGGCTCGGAAGACCAAATACGGTATGGGTTGAAGAGAGTCTAGTGTAATTTCAGTGTAGCATTTCATCCACCGGTGGGAACCGAGGAGGGTCTAGGTCTATGCAGATGATACACAACTGTATTTAGTACTGCAGTCATCCAAGGACATCCAAGAATCTGTAGCTATCAACAAATTGGAAAAGTTGACATTTTTAACTACTTAGTTCTCCAGGTAGACAAGGATGTATTACACAGAGCTGAGATGAGTATGCAGATAAGAGTGTGCCAAAAAAGGCACATTCGGAAAAAAAAATATTAAAAATATTTCCCGTGTCAATCTTCGCTAAAGCTATAAACAGTACGAAGGCCTGATTATTCCTCTATAAATTGCCCAGTTTATGCATCACCATTGGGGTCCCTAATCCAGAGATATTCTCAATTAAGTGAAAGGGTAAATTTCAGTGGGCCACTTTCACCTCTGGATATATTTAATCTGGTAAGTAGTGAAAATGTTATTGAAAAGGCATTGGATTTGGTACATAACTTCAAATAAGTGATGAATAGATTAACTGTTTAAAATTTTTAATTAGTTGTAGTATGATTGTAAAAAAGAAAGCTGCATTATATCTCAGATAAAAATTAAATCGTAAAATTTAGGATTGCTTTTGCAAGATGGCTGGTCCTCATCCTGTAACCCTCAACAGCCATATAATTCACTAAAGAGACGTGGATAAAGTTCATTCCGACCAGAAGCCACGAAGAAACTATTCATTCTGTTCTCAGAAATTATTCCTAATAGTCGCTACCAAATAAGAAAAAATAAATGAAATGGACAGATACCCATAAAAATGAAGTGAGCTTAATAAAAGGCAAACAATGAAAGGAAAAGAAAAGCAAAAATCTTGGGCAAACTCCAACAACATACGAACGGCCACTCCAAGGAAAACCCAAGCACAAGAAATACATTAACACTTTACTCCATCTTCTTTTAACAGTATCACAAAGCTTGATCTGAGCTGGGGCATTCTGTACCACCATCCAGCAGAAGGATGGCATTCCTGCACATGATCTTCCAGTAGAGTAGACTGCTGCAAATGGTTTGTCATCGCCCAATATGTTTCAACAGCTTCCACCGTGCTCATTACCCAAACATACATACCAACAAGAGAGTGGGAGTGATGATCCAACATGAATTTGACCTGTTTTAGAATTTTGCTCTAATTTCCTTGTAAAATCGTCCAAATTGATCCGGAAAAGTTTTATGTAGCTAAGAAGAAAAAGGAAGAAACTGGTCTATCCAGAGAATTATCATAGTGTTCTTAAAGTTCTTTTCACCTTGCAAAAATTTTTGAATGTTGGCCACTTTTTTTTTTGGCACCACTTGTATTTATTAATCTTTCCCTGGAAATAAGTTGTATCGCGGATGAAAGATTCTTGGCCCACCAATTAAGAACTTACGCGAAGGATTTCGAAGAGATATGGGAGGACTGTGCCAACTTTTTATAGAGCAGGAGCAGAATTCATAGGGGCCTTATTTTAAGGAGTTGTTTACTCCACTACAGAAAAGGTTTGACACCTGTGTAGTTAGTTATGGCCCCTCTACCACCGATGCTAGGTAAGTAGTTACTCTCAAATTGTGGTAATCTCTTTTCAATAGGGGCAATTTGACGTTTACACAGGGGTCAAAACTTTTAAAATGCCCCACAATTCATGTTTAAATGTATGGCCATATTGTCATCTAATCCTACGGATTCCAAAAAATGTATATTTGTACCACTTACGACAATTGTTTTTGGAGTTATAATTAAAAAATCAAAAAACTAAAAAATTAAAAAAAAAAAAAAAAAAAAAAAAATGAAAAGTTAATCTGATTATATTTAAATACTTGCAAGTATTGACGGAGGTAAAGGACTCCTAAAAGGTATAGTATGTATTTGGTTAAATGCTTACCGAGATAAGGGTCAAGAAGGTCAACACCAATTGGGTATGTTGACCTATGACATATATTGTCCCATAACATGGTAACGATGCATTTGCAGATGGATACAGGCTATTCCTTATTTTGACTATTAAGCTAGATGAACAATTTATCATTTTCAAACAAAAGTTGGAGCAACTTCTAATTATGACACCTGTACAAAAATAGAAATTGACCTTTTTTTTTACCATGTTAGCCCATTTTACCCTATAATTCCAAAACAGTTCATAGATGGTACAAACTATACATTTTTGGATCCTTATGAAGAGACGGACATATGGCATACATTTCAACATGATTGGGCATTTTTTTTTAAAAAGTTTGGACCCCTGTGTAAACTTAAATTGGCCCCTATTGAAAAAATGACACCACAATTGAAAGTAATACACACCTAGCGTGATATAGAGGGGTCCCATAATAACTACCCAAGGTTGTCAAACTGTCTGCGTGAGGGGTAGTTAACGAGAGGTTTGACCTGGGAGTCCCTAGCTCCCCCACTATACGCATCGCACTCCTTCCAGGCCGCCAGCTATTGTTGTCGGCGAGATCGGCGATACCAGAATCGACCATGCACACACTGCTAAGGATCTGGTGTTACACGGGATAGGACACGGGAAAGATCAATTAATTTAGGAACATTGTACGTTATGAAATCTCCAAAATTTGAATGGATCCGTAGGTATTTAGATCAACCTTACCACAGAATCTTCCCGGTTCATACTTTTGTGTCCAAATTGTTCATATGCTGAACTTTTTTTAATAAAACATAATTGACATGTTAAAATAATTGGGGTTTATATTTCGTTTATATGGTATTTCAAAATTTATAAATAAGAAACTGCATTTTTGGGTGTGTGTGTGATTGTATACAGCGCTTGAAGACTTTGTTTGTAGCGATTATAAGTGCAATGATGTTCTCAACTTTGGTTTGGGTAGGGGACGTGCCTTCGTGGAACTCTGGAAGTAGGACCCACATAGCATACCATTTTTGCCAAAAAAGGGAAAAAAGGGTACCCATAGCTATTACCGAGATGAATATTAGGGCCAAAAATTAACCCAAAAATTTGCCATTTTCGCTGAAAAATTTTGACATTTTAAGCAAATTTGGACAATTTTGGGTTAAAAATTGAGGAAATTTGACTAATTTTCCAAAATTTTGCTTTTTTTAATGTTTTGTTAATTTTGGTTTGAGGAAATTTGACGAATTTTCCAACAATTTCACGAAAATTTTGAATAAAAAAAAAAAAAAAAAAAAAAACCGACCATTGCTTTACCAAAATGGCATGAAAAAGGTGGTCAGTGATATATACAAGAAGGCTGAATATGAGACCCATGTCTGTGGCCACGTCCTGTATGGTTCATTGTGTTGGGAAACCCACCCCCCCGGGTTATTGTTATTGTTACGAAAAGATTCTTCAAGTTCATGTTATTGCCGTCGGACACCTCAAAAGGCAGGAAGTAAATAGTTCCTTACCAAGGAATGTACACACAGTTTGGTCCTTCTGCACAGGTAAAAATTTTTAAATGCGTGAAGTAATCAACAAACGAATATATAATCGAACTTCTCGTCTTCAAATCGAAAACTAATTGTAAAAGCTGCCCACATATGTCGCAACACCATAACCCTGCAGGCATGACACTGAGCATGAGTACAGGAAAAAGTAGGCTACTGTGGGTAACAAAATTTGGATTCTGAATTTTATTACAAAGTTGTAATTTTCTATATGAGGACATGGATTTGAGCTTAAATATTTCACACCAATGATTAATTATGAAACAAGCATTATATAAATGCAAAACATGATGTTTAGAAAGCCTTTAATGAGCAGTATTCAGACAAACTCGCAAGGACCAAACAACACAGTAATCGAAATAGAACCTCACCGAAAAAATATGGTGACTAGGACAATCATCCGATTTGTACCTAATCTGTAATCGAAACCCTTAATTGCTATCTCCACTTTAAAGTCACTTAAACAGGCTTCATAAACGCCAATACAGCTAATTGACAGAAATTTAGTGCATTGATTTTGTCATTAATATAGTTGCTTACGTATGTTTTTTTGTTACGGGCGGGTAATTTCGTAAGTTCTTAAAATCAGGCATGCATGTGTTACAATAATTGTTTTTTTGGAATATAATCAACAATATCCAGGCCATTAAAATGGCATGTTACGATTTAGTACACAAAAAGCCAGACACTCACTATGAAAATGACAACAATAAGAAAAATATGGCCTTTTTAAAGTATACAAAAACTGAAACTTGCAATGGCGGGTCTAAAGGCAATCGGATCACACACCTTTAACCGTTATAAATGAAGCCTTCCTACTCAATGTCTTTTGCAATTGAAATACTGGATGCCCCGTATGCATTCAGGAAGTTATATTGAAATTATTGAACATCAAATAGTAAAGAGAGAAGAGAATTATTTCTGATCAGTGAGTGGTGTTTCTCATCTGAGCGTGACCCATTTAGTCAGTTTAAACAATCTAAGAGATCTTCCGTTTTGATTTCTACAGCGCCTGCTTTACAATCATGATAAAATACAAAATATGCTATTTGACCTCGGGCCCGGAATTAGGTAATGAGATATTCTTTCTGCAAAGAGTTTGATGACACCATTTTGTTCATTTTGTTGACTTATTTATAAGAAATATGTCCTCTTCAAAAGAAATGGGCTATGACAGGAAACCTCCCTACCCCTGCGCACGAGCACATTTTCTTGCATATGGGTTGCCTTAAAAAATCTGAAAATGCACTATAGTTATATTAAGAAAATTATGTGATTTCATTATTGGTAAGGTACACAGTCAGTCTGAAAATGCACTATAGTTATATTAAGAAAATTATGTGATTTCATTATGTCACGGACCTTTTCTTGATTTTTGAACGTGAAATACATGTAGACACCGGAATAGACATTATTTCACGATATTTTCATCATGAGATATACAACGGACAGAAAGAATATGATTTTACTGTCTTGATAACTTTACAGTTTCCTACTGGCATTTTCTAACTACCGGTTAAATTATTGTAATTTTGCTGATTAAAAAAATAATGGTACAATTCATACTTTTAAACCACTATGAACTCGAGGGTTTGTGTGCATAATTGTCTAGTCCAATGTACTGTCAAGTTTAAAATAAAATCAACCAATATGGCCATTTGACAGCAAAGAAGATCTAACGTAAATTTACAATGATTTTAACAGTCTACTGTACACTGTTTTCTCAAATGAACAATAAATTTGAGGCAATTTACTCCACGCTTACTCGGCAATTTGTGAAGGCTACTTTCGGGTTTAAAATAAAATCAACCAATATGTCCATTTAACAACAAAGAAAAACTAACAAATCTGTAGGTAGGTATATATTTACTAACGTAAATTTACTATGATATCTACCTGTATATACACTGGTTTGTTTTATGGTATTTGGAAAGCAAATTTGAGGCAATTAACTTAACGCACTCATCAATTTCACATCAATTTTGTCCACTATCAGCCGTACTCGTATCTTTAGACTTTTCCATGCTTATATAGTTCAGGGTTTTACAACTAAATAAATTCTGGTTACTATTACAGAGTGGTCCAAAAAAAGTTTACACTTTTATGTCTGCAAATTAATCAAAAGTGGGTGGACATATCACAATGTTTTTAAAGATATTTATTAATTACAATATCTTGTTAGAACCTGGTGAAAACGGCATTGAAAACAAACTTCAAATAACAAAATGGCGGTCGTGTAGAGAAAAATTGTCAAAAACTACTTTGCACCTTTTTGACCTTTTTTCTCTAGATGGCGGTCATTCTGTCATTTCAGCTTTGTTTTCAACGCCGTTTTCACCAGGTTCCAACTAGATATTGTAGTTAATAAATACCCTCAAACTCTTTTGATATGTATACCCATTTTAAAGAAATTTGCAGACGAAAAAGTGTAAACTTGTTTGGACCACTCTGTAGTCATTGTACAATTCTGTGTACAACGTTTCGAGTACATGCATAACAGATCCCCACGGTACATGCACGTTGCTGTCTGGCTGGACATACTTCCTTGTATACCTCAATCAATCCTCGTTACGGAGGCCTCGCCGCTCTTCAACACTACTTAGATCGCAGCAGTAACAAAGTTCCATCTACCGCTACCATTCTGCGCTTGACAGAACTTGTGCTGACTCACAACAATTCACCTTTAAGGACCAACACTATCTTCAGGTCAAGGGCGTAGCGATGGGGTCAAAGGTCGGCTATGGATATGTTCGGTTCTTTTGTGGCCACTTCGAGGAACCTGTATTTTCATCATTTGCCGGCATTCTCCCCTTTTCTACAAGCGGTACATTGATAATGTTTTACGGGTCATGTGTAGACCTCGTGAAGATCTTCAGTTCACTTGGCATATTTCAACTGACACGATTTAGCTTCTTCGACTTACATATCTCCACTACTGCAGAATTTGTCAAAATCCCTTGGACATTTAACTATCCTACGTCTGCTTTCCCGCCAATAAGACGCAACGTTAGATTACATGTAAGTGGAGTTCACGCAAAGAGATACGCACGCGTATATCATATCCATGGGATTGTAACAAACACCGTTGTATCTATTACAAAGACACTGACTCTCATAACTACCTTCTCAATCCTCCACAATCCAATATTGAATCCCTTGTGCTCATTGCAGTGAGGAATCTAAACACAGACCAAGACCATATCAAACTTCTTCGATACTCGCCAATACCCCCACGAAACCACCGGATCTGCACTTTAACATACATATCAAAACCATCAGCAGAGATGAGGCTCAAAGTCTGAAATCAATACAGATAGGTCGCCTCTCGTCATCACGTTTTACCCCAGCAATGCTCACTTTAGGAACATCATCCTAAAAAAATTGCTGGACACTCTCATAGCACGCTTCTACCAGAGATATTTTCAAGGACACCCTACTCACTTCTTACCGGGGCGAACGGAATCTAGCCGATACCTGGTCCGTGCTGAATCCATGTACTGTGGGAAAGCCTAATAATTCCTCCATCAATTCCCTTTTACCCCATCCCTTTTGGGTTTCTAGGCTTAGATCCACAGATACAACCAATTAAGTGAAAGGGTGTACATTTTAGTTGGACCAATTTCATATGGAAATTGAAAACCATGGCCGGGTATGGCCGCATCCTGGCTTGATCTGCATCAACGTTTTTTTAGGACGTGCACAGTATTGGTGGTATTCATAATATCAAGCCCATGCCTATATACTACATCCTGTAATCCATTATTTCCAGCCTACTGCGACTGCCCCGACTTGGGACGGGCGGTGGTGGGTTGAGCGCTTTGGTCCTGGGAACCCTCCCTCTCATCTACATGCAATATTCATTCACGTGAAGCTAGGATGATGCGAGGTGACGAGCAACAACGTGCCAAGTCGATTGCCCTACTTTACCTTAGAATGGGAACCATAAGTTAGGGCTTGCAAGCTGGAATACTCTGAAGAGAAAGCAAGTTCCATTCAAGGCATGACTGGTCACAGGAACCTACCTTGTTATTATGCTGTCTCTGCCTGGTAGTCATCCACTGGGGGGTATATGGTCGTGCGACTAACTCCCAGCTACCAAAATTCTTGTTGCTCCTTGAAAGCCACAATGTATAAGTAGCTCGTAGAACCATTCTTGATACAGAGTCCAGTGCCTTCTTGATTTCCTTATTTGCCAGACCAAGGAATTTGAAGCAGGCTCTCAGAGTCTGGTTGGTGAATCCTCTGGACCCCACTTCTATTGGAAAGTATTTCATGTCCAATGCAGCGAAGGACGTGTCATGTCTCCAGTTGTATCTTCCTGATCGTAAGGAGTACTGACAACAATTTAATATATGCATCATAGTGCAGTTGTTCGATCTACTCAGAGCACAAAGTCCAAGAACATGTTTATTCCATGTCTTCCGATTGGCTGGTGTAGGAAGTGTATCCTGTATAGTGTTTAGGTAGAATTTCAGCATTTTATGGTGACCATGAGTAGAGGCGCTTCTTTCACCTGATGTCCATTTCCATTGCTGTCTGCCAACATAGCTATCTACCTTGTTGGGCCTTACTGTACAGGGATACCAAGATCTGTTCCTCTGACACAAGTGTAGACAGGGCATTTCCGTGTTCTTTCCTGTTCAACTGGTCAATGCGTTTCTCAGACTTGGTGTAACCAAGGCCATGGCGGCTATGCTGCCATTTGCAAAGTTCATTGATGAACAGATGTATTTCCCTTTCGTTCAGCTCTCTCATCCCATTCCAGTTCTTCTTTTCTCCCTGTCTAGATACCACGTGTCGGTATACAAATTTGGTTTCTGGGTCCACTGCATGTTTTAAAATGTGGTACTCCACAACTTGCATAGATTTAGGTGGGTAGAAAGGGCCTTTAGTTGCAGACCTTTGTTATTTCTGTTCCTGTACAGGATGGATGGATTGGTACACCTTGGCAGTCCTGCCCACTTCTTCAGGTATCGAGTTGCCAGAGCTTCCAGGTTCTTGGCAAAGGAAGAAGTAGATGATGAACTCCCATGAAATTAGACTAACGATATGGTCCACAGCTTCCACTATGGCTGTTCACCTGATCACTGTCAGTCTTCTCCAAGAGATCCTTCAAATTGGTTTCCACACATGATCATGATGTTAATCTTGGCAAGTTGTGAAAATGTATTGAACAAGCATTGCATTAGGTGAAATTTGGTGGATTAGTTCAAAAACATTTTTGTTGTATTAATTGCAAAAAAAATGCATTATGTCTCTGATTCAAGTTAAAGCATTGCACTATATGATAACGTTAAAAGTATTATGTCATAGTTTTGATAACTTGCCCAGAAAGAAATATCGTACTTATGTGATCGAAGAATAAGGGTTATAAAAAGAACATTCGGAAAATAATTGCTTAAAGATATGTTGGAAACATTATTAACGCAATGTTGTCAATTTAATTATACCCGATACCTAAATACTTGCACGTCGTACTTGTAACAATAACAACAACGATAAATTGTCTAACTCATATCTGGTCGATCATATTCCTGTCGTTTGATGGATATCCGCTAGTTTTATATCTGATATATTTTTTTAAGTGAAATGGTAAATGGCAATACCACGGGAATACTACAAGCATGAACCAAAGAAACACATTTCCTTATGTTGTTTCCCATCGATGCTTTTGTGATTATGTACAACGCTTGATACTTTGTCGTAGCGCTTCATAATTGAACAATTATTATTATTATTAATTATTATTATTATGTTTCTCATTAGGATTGTGTTCCTTAGTGTAACATTAATGATTAAAATATATAAAAAACACAAGATCCACATATGCTCAAGAGAGTTCAAGTTGGAAATAGTGTGAAATCCATTTTACCAACCCTGACCTTTTATTCCAGCTATAATCGACGCAAGCTCTTGAACTATTATAAAACCACTTTTTTTTACAATGAAATTATGTGAGAATCAGTAGGTGGCTCGACTTTTGGTACAAAAACACGATTGGAATCATTTTCTGCGTATATACCATATTTTTGAGGTCAACGTGGGACATCAAGCACGTGGCAGAGGTGACATGATATTCCCTATGGCGCAAGAATACCAGATCAGCCTTCTTGCTTAATATAATCGGAATATCTATTTCGGTATAACTATTAAGGAAAACCGAAAGCTATCCATTTCGTTCGCCCTTCTACCAAAATAACCATCAAAACGAAGTTGCGATGAGGAGCGAGCCGCGTTGAAAGTACTAATTAGGTAAGTGTCTATTTTTGTCTTATCGTGGTATAACACCGTGTACAATTGAAGAATGACATGATGATTTCCTAAGGAGAATGTGTTGATTGCCCCACCAACATCGCGGCTTTGTCACCAATACGTAACGACGAAAATTTTGGAAGTAATCAAGTATTCTCGCTTTTTTTTACGTGATAGTACAGGGAAATAAACATTGTTACAGTTACATCAACAACTAGCGTGTTAATTAACGCCTATGGTGTACCCATGACGTCAGTGTACACAATCACTTTTGGTGGTTTTGAAATGATACTTTGATTTTTATTTAACACCGATTGTTGGATTTTACAGTACCGGGGGGCCGTTCTTTTGAAACACTGGAGGAGGCGCGGCTCCGACTTTGTTGCCTAATTGTAATATCCTAAAGTTTTTTTAAAATCGTAAATTTTAATCCAGTTAGGGTTAAGAAGAATGTACAACTCCATCCAAAAGTTTGTATATATATTTTGAGATCCTCACTCTAATCAAGATTTACCTTTAGAAATAGTACAAACAATGTAAACAGTGGGCCTTTCTAAACCTCAGTGTATTGCTTAAGGTGGCAACGAGAAATTTGTCAGGCATCAAGATATTGTGTCATACAATAGATGTCTTACCTTGTGTTGTTTGGCTACAGAATGGCTTCGAAAATGAAAACAAAGGTTTTTTCTTTGCTATAATGCAATATACAACAGACCTCTGGAATTCCATTATTTGCCCCATACAAAATGGAAAGTATGTTTTGTACCAAAGAAATCGCTTCTCAGCGTATTCCTTCCGGGTGGGATGTTTTTGATGGAAACCTTTACATTAGTGCAAAATCATGGCGTTTGAATTTTTTAGGACCCAGATATGTTGAAATCTCCTCGTCCACTGCGTTCAAGAATCGTCTCTCCTACGGCTAACAGAATAGTATAAAGAATTAACTGAAGTGACTTTCGACTGGATAGGACTATAGACGACTGTCCTAAGTATGCCCAGTTTTATGGTTGTGGTATAGAACCTTTTTACCTTTTTTTACTGAATCAAAATCCTTGCAAGAATTCAAAAATGTAATGTCTCTGCGACATCGTCTATAGTCAGAGCAGCATCAACGAATTCCGAATTTTAAAGGGATAAAGCAGCGCATAGATGGTAGAAGATACATAAAAACATGGAACGCAATTATATGAATTAGCTTATAATAAATGCATAATTTATTAAACAACTTTAACCTTACTGAAAACAACCTCAACCAATAATAGTATTTGGATAACATTTTTCCTACAGTCTCTCCCACAATTGACATGCATAATACAACTTTTAATCAGCTTGCTCGTGGTGACATATCGCGCCTTCAAAATCCTGGGACAATTGCAGAAAAGCTTTTGTTGATCTCAAGTGAGACTTTTGCGCTACGCACCCATAAAAAGTCCAGTATCAAATAAAAATTTACTGTTTGTTTTACATACGGATCCCGGAGCCAACATCGTGCGTGGTATGTTAGCACATCCGGTGGTGGGAGGGGCACTCCCCATATTTGATGTGACGCCTCATTAAGGGCTGGTTTAAGACCCCATTTTCATAATCGCTGTCACCCAAAGACCCCATATAGTTTTGAAATATCACCCACAGAGACCCCTATTTTATTACCAATTTTACCAATTTGTTATTTTTTTTATATTTTTGGGGAAATTTTTGTCACCCGAAAACCTCTTATATTTTTTGGGCATTTTGGCTGTCTCTCAGCCCAGAACGCCTATTTTTATATTCCTCTGTCACCGAATGCCCTGGGTTTCGAAGCTCCAGCCTTACAGACACCCATAAATCCATTTTCATATGGATTGCCTACCCCCCGGGTAGCCCATCCATGCCAGTTAGACGAAAGATGCCAATACATATTTTTTTTAATGATTTGTTTTTTCAATGCTCCGGATAAGCACATCGCCGCTTCTCTCTTTAATTTTTTTTTATCACGACGATAATTGCTTCAATTATATAATAGCACTCCGACGGAAGGCAACACCTGGAAGATGGTTTTGACGCTTTTAATAAGTTTGCTTGAAAGATACAACAAACACACATAAGTACAATTTCCGGATTCATAGTAACATCGCCCACAAGCCAAAGTCAATTTGCGAATAAAGTTGAGCCTTTAAAATACGCCAAATTGTTTAAAGGGTACTTTTTTCCTTTCCTCATGCAGTAAATCGTATCATTGAAACATACCCAACTGCAGATGGTGGTGGCGGTGGTGTAGTCTTTTATATGGGTGTGTGTTTGTGTTGTATGTCTGTTTGTCTGTCTGTTGCTCAACATACGTTTATGTGGCAAAAGAATATATCTACCCTACCCCGGTTAAACAAATAATCACCTTTTCTATCTAAAAAAAGTAATGACCAGGAGTTAAAGATAGGACTTTGTTTATTTACGGAACGAACCGTCAGAGGTATACCTCAAAGTGATTAACCACTGTGCTGGGGAGGCCTATGGGGCTCTCACTTACAGGAACATTTATCGAAGCCACTGTGATTTGTATGTCCTCTCTTCTGTACACGTAACCGATGTCTTATCGTCCCCCCCGAAGGACGGGGTATTTTCATGTTCATCTTCTTAAGGTCCGAATTATGAACCATGAGCAGAGCAGACCATTGCTATATACTGACATGGGGAAAGGTTTAGTTACACCCTAATTAAATCCCAGGAAGTGATCCTACCTGGGTTTGAACCGGTGTATCTCGGCGCCCACAAAGTGAATCTCCTAAACGGTAGGCTGCGCTTTTCCAGGTCTCTTGAACAAAGCCTCTTTTCTTGGTAGTATCCATCACACTCACTATTTTGCAATCCGTTTTCCTTCAAATAACACACTGTCCATTTTGGGGACTACAAATAAATACAAGCCATTTAATACTCATTTTGTTTAAAAGTTGACATTATTTTAAAAATCCTATAATTTCTTTACAAAAAGTTTCGAAAGATAAAACCGCTGAGTTAAAATTTCCTGATATCTTGAATAGTTCTCTGAAACGTACATTATCGTAAATGTCATATTTATTTACATACACATATTATGCGCGCATATATAACCTTCTAATAGCTAAGGTCTTCCTTCCCTGCATTTATTGCATTTAAAAAAAAGCACACACGATGTTAATTTGGAAACAATTATTAGTCCACGAAATTGTAATTGCCTAGATTTCATTGGAAGCGTGAAGTTTAGATTATATCAATTTTTCCCTACTAATGAAATTCCTGAGTTGGAGATAACATTATGAGACCAGTACCAAATTATTCCTTTGATATTTATCATTACGATTAGAATTTTAAACCTGCGTTGGAATTTAAATACGTCCTACTGCCCTAAACTATACTAAGCAAGATTTTTTTTTGCACATTGTTGCGGTTTCTTTTTTGAGAATTGTAAACAGTTAAGGGTGCCAATAAGATCTGTTACCCCAACCCTAACTAAAATCTCCTCCTGAAATGAATAATGTATGTATCACTAGGAATCCTGAAACTGTATTTATCTGTAGAGCACCTAATTTATGCTTAGTGGTTGAAAATCAATGAAAGCATTTTGCTTGAATAAATTATTTTGAGTGTGGTAAGGTTGAGAATATTTGTTAACGGAGATATTTGTTGAAACTTTGAAACCACCAGAGCCTATAATGGAATGACAAAAATCATGGAAAGGAGCAGACTCAAAAAATATTCATGGTAATGCAAGCGGTGAAATGCTGGATTTAGGATAGTATTACTCTCTCTCTCTCCTCTGTATTTTTTCTGCTCTCTCTCAAACAATAAAACCGCACGCTAAAAAAGAGCAAGCCGTTGTAACCACTCCAAAAGGGGTAAAATCACTACACAAAAACCGAAATTCAGCTCTGAAACGAGCTCAACAGAGGTGACAAAATTGATACCAGCGCTGTCGTGGACACCTGTTACCTGTACTATTTGAAATCAAATCGAGAATAATCAATAAATTTATTAAGAGTAATTAATTGGGTTACTAAACATAATCCTTTTCTAAAGTTTATTATATAATTATTCAACAAATAGTAAAACTTCAAATTCTGTGTACTACGATATGGTTGCTTACTACTACTTTTTTGGTTTCCTCATACTACTTTTTATTTAACGAAATAACAAAATTAACGAATCCAATTCTTTAACCAAACTTTGATTATAATTATATTAATTACAGTACAAACAAATGTAAAATGACATCACTAATATCTCTAACAAGGTTTGCAATCTTTTCACAGGCCCTATCCCATTTGGTCAAAAAAATGCAAGAGAATTGTCAAGTCAACTCAAACAGCAAAAATCGTATGGAAGTGAAATTAAAACACAATATTAAGAAGACTAAACTTTGAAAACGAGTCTCTCGATTTTAAAATTTCCCCTTTGTTTTAATTATTTGATGAAATGTGCTATTTGCTGTTGGCATGGTGAAACAAATTGAAAAACTCACGAACATGGTTTGCTTGAACATGCCCCGCAGATATTTTCCACAAAGGGTCGTGAATGTATGTAATTTTTGTTGAGTTCATTTGCTCGGAGCTAAAACCACCGCAATTACTGTGACAAACTTGGTATACTGATTTTGGAACTCTGTTGGTATAAATATGTTTGGATAATAATAATACATAATTAATAAGTGAGTTGTCACTTATAAAGCGTCACAACAAAGTATCTAAGCGCTGTGGTCAATCACACATACACACCAAAAATATCATTGGCATTTTACTAATGTTGAAACCGCCTCCTCGGGAAAATCACAAACTGACCCGGATCTCACCTTAAACGTAACATTTATTTGCCCACTTTAAGTTTAAAACAAGGTCTATCTTCATGATGAATGGTAAAATTAAACCGTTTGGTTGTTTGTTATGACATCCAATGACAATAAATGACGTCAAATACACAGGTGTTTGGTTTTTCATTCATGATTTTACCGAAGCGTATGATATGTCGATTTACATAATACTAGCTTAGTAAGAAGGCAAAGCATTTGGTACACTCGATCCCAAAAACTCAAGCGCAAAAAGCATTCGCATACTCTGGCTATAACTATCATTATTGATTTTCTTTCTCTTGCAACCTAACGTTTGGCAGGGATAGCAACTGATTTTTAGGCTTGTTTTGATTACTTCCAATATTTTTCAAGATTGTGTGTCCAACTCCAAAACTATCAGAATTGCGTAGCCATACAAAACTACCGGAAGTTAAATTCGTCCTCAATTGTAACGACCCTTCGTTTATTGTCTAAATGTATAACAAAACCGTCCAAATCCTCGCCTCCAACCTTTGGCTATTCATCAAGCGTCCTAGACGAAACCCCCAGATTTTAACAAATAATTTAAGTTGCAGATTTCTGTTTTTAATCTTTTAATTATTGTCATTTACGTGTTAATATAAATTTATTTATATCGTGTTGGTCGAAAGGTTTTAACACCCTTTTTTCCGCACAAGTGAGGCTTGGGTCTTCATTTATGCACCAGGTACCAAAACACGTCATTTCGATTGATGCCTTTGTTTTGCACGCTGATCCACTGATTAATTTATGAGTTTTAAACTCATTTTTATAATTGTATGAGAACAGCCGCTTATAGTTAGATAGATGAACATTTTTCGGAAGTTTTGTTTGAAATATAGAATCCATGAGACAGATCGAGTGATATTGTAACCATGTAAGAGGCCGATTACACTATATCATAAATGCATATGTGAGAGACAGTCTGTATTTAAATTGTTTTGACAAATGTGCAGCTTGCGTTATTTTCAAGCGGCAAACTTAGTGGATAAGTGGGTGGGCGGAGCTCCCGGACCCCACTCAGAAAACGAATTTCACATAGAACCGAATCACGAAACTCTGGCACATTCACGACTACTGATATTTGTGAAAATAATGAGCAGCATAATTGTTTAAGATATTAAGGGGCGAAACAAATATTTTTCACGGGTGGCCAATTTGGAACGAAGCAAGATTTTTGTTTAGCCATTTTTCTCCACCAAAATGCGTGACCAAAATAAATGCTAACCATGCCGTCTGCATGTTAATTAAAAAAACAGAATTAAAGGCCCATGACCCGACGATCGCTAATAGACTCGTCCCCAGGGACCCAGATTTACGGAAGTGGTCCAAATTTTGATATCAGAACGAAGCTAACATTTTTCTAATTCCACCGTTTGAAATCTAGGGCTAAAGATTTTAGTTTGGAAAGTCATGAGCGAAATATGGAATTTGGTCGACCATATTAATCTTACAACAGCACTCTATGGGGCTACAAAATCAAACTTTTTTGTTCTCACAATCACAACGGATTGAAATATCGCTCGAAACATTTACAGATGGAGTTTTGGGTGAATTTCCATTCCTATGAAAATCACACCCTTTAATTATATCACCCATAAATTGGGTTTTTTGAACATCCAGTATTTTATGGTGCCTCTTTCCAAAGGGAAATGAATTGCATGGCACATATAATTGGTTACGGAAACATTAATTAATATAATAAATATTTGTATATGGTAGTAATATAAATCATATGAGTCAAAGATTACATATTTGTATTTTTACAATAGTATTCCCATTAGTTTATAATGGGGCTCATAATTTTCCTAATTGAGACGTTATAATTTATTTTTATTTTATCACCATAGCAAGCGTGTTCAATTATTGCAAAAATACAGTTTGTGAACCAAAAACATTCCGTATTCCCGGCGCTCAAGGTCATGTTACACTTTTGGTGGGCTCCTGGGGCCCCTTATTCCACTTAAGTTATTGGTACATTGCTTAACGCCCAACTATAAATACGTCTCAATATTTTGCTTAATGATGAATCCTTTTTAATATATTGATTTTGATCACTAGGTTTTGTTTTAAGAATTAACTACTGAGAACCACTTTATGGTTAAATTGGTTCTTATCCCTTAATTTTTTCCTAGCACTTTTGTTGTCGTTCAGTTAATATCATTGAAAACAATCAAACGTTAGTAGGCGGCTGGAACCTGTTCATCCTTTTTAGAACATTTGAAAAGGTCCAACCGCAAGGGAAAAGGATTCCCACCGCAGGATACGGGTCAACCGCAGCCACGGGTCCACCGCCGGGAACGGGTCCACCGCAGGATACGGTCCAACCGCAGGAACGGTCCAACCAGCAGGAACCAGGCAGCGACCAACGGTTGTGTTCTGAAGTTTTCCCTTATCTGATCATGTGTTTTCAGCAGATGTGTGTAATTTACATCCCACACTGTATTTATTTCTATACAAATTTTAAAGACCTAATCGAAGACCCTACATTTAATCCGCCGCCGCAACTGTGGGATGTTAGTTGAGCGGTTTCGGAACATTGGCTGGGCAGGGCCCCACGTGTCTTCAGCAGAATGGTGGTCAAAGGGAATTGTAAGTAAATAAAATATAATCCAACATCAAAAGAGAAATTAATATTTCTATTTTTTAAAAAAAGTAAAAAAAAACTCTATGATTAATTTTAATTTACATTAAAAATGTTTCTTTTTTTGCAAAGAACAACACATTTCAGAATTGGATGAATTTTGTGAACCGGCAAATATTTTTTCCTTCAACACATCTAACTTTTCAGTACAATTATTCAAGAAACAAAGTGCTCTGATTATGTTAGTTCGCATATTTTTTAATGCAAGTACTATAGTTGAAATTTATGGAATATTTTAAAACTATGTTGTGTGAATCGCATCTTCGTTAATTGCCAGTATCACAATAAATTCCCACCAGATACATGTATACTGATGAATTGCGAGTGAACTCGCCAATTGATTATTTTCAATTAATAAAAACTGCAAACTGGTGATTTAACCCAAAAAGTCAAATCTGTCGGATAAGTTTTTCTTTCCCAATGAAAAATATCCAAAAAGGAAGAACCAGCATGACCAAAGATACGACGGATCTCCATTAAAGTCCGTTTAGTAGAGGAATCTGCCAGGGCACTAGCACTAAATATTAAACTGTGGTTCTTATTAGGTTTGATTTTTGTCTCACTACTTGTAGGGGTATGTTTGGAATCCTATATTTTTACTTATATAAATAATAAGATTTTGGATGGTGTTTCTATTGTACCGAGGTAGCAAAACACTGATAGTGATTTTACTAACAGTCATAATATCGTAACTCAGTGGGGCCGTACCGGGAGTCCGTCCGTCCAGAGTAGGTAAAATGAACATGTCGTCTCGATGATTTCCATTTCCTCCACCGAAGTCTGAATTGGCGAAATTACATTAATTTTGTCCAAATTTAGCGAAATTGGGTAGAAATCTACAGAAGAAAGGGCAAAAACCCGCTGCTCTGCGCCGGTCCAATTTCAGAAAACCTTTGATATGTTACTCTAAAAAAATGAGACTATACTACAAACACTACTCAAAGAATTGTTTTCTTGCCATAGTTGCATTTTTTTAAAATTATGTAGTATCCTTACCCCTACAATTCATTCAAAAAATTATTGACCTCAGACTTTGTACATTCATTGAAAATTGTGTGACAATTTTCATTTTAATGTAATATTCAACAGAACTAAACTATCATCGGAAAAATACAACCACATACTCTCGCTGGTTGGGTGTTTTACATTTAAAATCTAGCGCTAAGAAAATATTAAAGGTAAACTCGCTTGTTGCCAGTGACCTTTTTTTGTATGTTTTGACTTTGAATAACACAACAATGCAATAATCTCCACCGAGTTCACGTTTTTCTTTCTCACTCTGTCTCAAGTGTCCTGACAAGCCCACACACCTAGGGAACTTGAGGAATAATAGCAGTGTATGGGAGTTTATAGTCGGATTAACTCAATACAGCACATTTTGGAAGAGCGGCCCCCATTTTTTCCGGATTTTTGTGATTTTTGCAAAGTTTGTGTTGGTATTATCTTAGTAACTCTATACCATGCGAGTGTAATTTTCAAAATGCGTATTGTCAAAAAGAAGCGATTTTGTATTAGAACCGGTGTGCCATAAACTACAGTGTCCACGTGAACTGAGTGCTCCCTCACCACCCATCTTTCCTATTATTGTTCTCTCCATTGAGTGTTGTATGCTCATTTGTTTCAGCACTGTACCCAAAACGCCTCGTCTACAAGGTCAAATATTCCGTACATGTTGCTATATAGCTAGACACTCTCTCATGGGGACACTCAGTTTTCTTTCAACCGGGATCCCTGATTGTAATTTAATGGCGAGCGAAAACGCCAATTTTAATGTCCGCCCATGATGAAATGGTGTCACCTCACTAAAATGATCTCTAACTTTGACTTGCCTGAACCGAACAACTAATGGATGCGTTTAGACTGGCGTAGTTTCATAGGGAATGGACTTTCCAACAGCCGTTAAATTGTTATCGGAGATCTCCGATCTTGATTATCTAATTACAAAATTCCTTCGTTTGCGACACAAGGAGTTTTTAGTCTATAAACCATTCACAGGTATTGTTTACAAGTCAATTACGCAATGCAACTGTGCAAAAACTCAAAATATATCCGAAAATTGGGCGCGCTCGTTCAAAAATGTGCGTTATTGCTTTAACACCCTAATACCGTGCTCTTGGAATGAAACACTGATCTGGGCCATGCGTAGACGAGATATGTAAATTAACACTTTGAATATGGGTAAACAAATTAAAAACACACAAACGATTAGAGAGAGTGAACAAACCGAAGCAAGTACACAAAACGGATTCAACCATTAGATTCTATGAGATTTGAGGTTTTAGGCCAGTCAATTGGTTAGGAAATGATCCGTAAATCCACAATACTTGCAAGAACATTATTTTTCTCTAGAATGTATTGAGAAAACCTTTAAACCACTATCAAAATTTTTTTTTACTTTTTATGTTTTTTTTAATTCAGTATGTTTAAGGTTAGTTTTACCGGGGTCAAATATGAAAAATGGTTGAACGCATTGAAAAGTACAACCAACATGTTCCCGTCCCTTTCAAGGATTTTAAAACAATTATATTTGCCAATCTGTAGGTTTGTAGTTTTTCCAGAGTTATGAGTCAAAATAGGTTCAAGGAAGGTCACAATGGTGATAACAATTACACTATATCGGTTCGTTAAACAATCGGGTCAAATTGTTCGTCTAATTATACAAAGTCATAAAATATACTGGTTTGCACCATCTTGAATTCGATATGATTAATTCCTTCCCAGCAAAAATAACAGAGAAACAAGGTAGGCATTCTTAGAGACCTCATGCCTAAAAGTGTGATAAGTGATCCCTTTGTTCGGAGGTCATCTTCATGCTACAATACATCGTGTGTTCAACCTGGGTTAAAACTACATAGAAAATACAAATCAACTGGACCTGACAATATTCTTTATTTTGATAATATTTCTCTTGAAGCCATGCATACAGGACGGGGTCGGTATATAATTTTTACCCATAATTTTACTCATAATAATGAATTTCAACCCTTTATTACGAAATACTAAATGACAAAGTTATGTTTGTAAATGGAAAATTTCTGCGAAAAATAAAAAACGTTCACTTCATTCACGGTCCACGAAAATATCTTCTTAGTTCTTTTTAAATTATATTGTTCATGTTATGTTTTAAAATATATTGTGAATACTATTGTTTTTTTTAAAAAATTATGCTTTTAAAGCCATCAGGTTGACCTTCTGTTGGCAAGTAAAAATTTGAGAATTTTGCAAGCTATTTGGCATGCCACTACTGATTTTGAACATAGATTGATAAATTTGGGGCTCAAGCCCCCGGCATTTTTCAAAAAAGATAAACCCGAACAACGGCGCTTTTTTGTCAGCCACTAATCAGCCCCCAGATTGGCGCTTCAACCTTTAGTGAATTTCCATGGGACACTTCGTATGGCGGAAAAGTTAAAATGTGAATTCTCGGGAATTTTCGTCATCAAATGGGTGGTGAAGGGCAAGGGGGACAAAAGTTAAAGTACTATGCGAGGAAACAAACCTTAATGGTCGGATTTTTCCCTTCTTTTTCTTTTTAACCTTGTAATATCCTTCAAAAGATCATCAGCTGCAGCGTTGTCGTGGTCAAAAGTATTTTAAGTTTAATGTCAGATGACATTCCATCGAAGGATATCTATTCTACTGTTGGAGCGTTTCTGAATTTTCCACTGAAACACCGCCAGAGTTGCACTTTTACTTTACAACGATGGCGACATAAATGATGACTACTGCAATTGGAGAATTGGTGAAAGGAAGTCACCCAACCATGGGTGATGGACAGGGGGATCTGAAATCCCCCCGAAGCCATTTCGCGAGCTCCGCAGCCCTCACCACTCAATTGGCATCCTAACAACCCTACCCTGGCCACAGTCATCTGCCTCCAATGCCCGAACTTCTTCGCTTCGGTTTGGGCGTGTCTTTCTTATCATCTGTCTTCTTTGTTTGATGATTGCTGAAATTTTAACCGTTATCCGAATCTTTGCCTCAGTCAAGTTTAACAATTGTTTCCGTTTCCTCCCGCCTTGTGCATGAAGCCAAATTTCCATTTCTTTCTATGAATAGTGATATGAACTAGAACACGAAGTACAGTGATGTTCTCCAAAAGCAAGAATGACAGACATACAAGAAAGCAAACAAAACCAAAAAAAACATATGCCGATTTATGAACCCAGACCATGGTTACCTCAGCATATATAAATGATGTCAATATTTGACATGCACTGAAGTTTCAAGGAAAAAAAATGACTGATGTGAAAACGATCTTGAAAGGTTTGTAAAGAAGGAAGGTCGACCATTTGTTGAATTTTCATCGTCATATCTGGGGAGGCGATATAACGAAAGAATGTCATCTCAGCTCAAATATAGAATCAGGGAAAGGGACGAATTTGTTAATATTAGTTTTAAAAACTATATCTTTGTCTTTGGATGATAATACTACAATTAAATTAGCAATTTAGTAGAATACTGGGTCAGCGCTTAATGGGGAATTCTTTTGGATCGTTTTCAACAAGTCACCCACTGTCAACATCAGTTGTCATTCTAAGGTGTGAACGCTAATTGCAAGTGTGGCCCAACATAGAATAGACATTTGATAACAAATGACCGCATGTAATGCATCGTCAGCTATTATCCCCTGACCAGAACCACCAATACAAGACAAATATCGGTCGCTTGTCTTGTTTCTACTCATAACTCGCTTTTGGCTTTGGAAACACTGGATTCCCTATGTTGGATCACACTTATATACGGGTAACAGCATTAAGTGCGGCCATTCCCAAAAGGCTCAGCAAGCTTTATAGATTGAAAGCATTAAACACTACACGCTTACATTACAAGGTCAAGTGAAGTGGCGAGATAACAAGAAACAAGTTTAACATATTTTGATGACCGTGTAATAAATTAAGCACTGAGGAATAAGAATTTTCAGTTTATTTTTATTAGCTTAGGACCCCGGATTTTAAATAATATTCGATAGCTTTGGTGTGGGGAAAACTCGTGAAAGAAAAGTTGGTATTCATTCTAATTACCCACAGATATTGAAGGTGCATCTGAAAAGTAGTCTAATTTATTCAATTTTCTTTTCTGTTATTTTTCCCATCAATCGGCAAAGGAATCGAAGCAGTCCAATATTGGTAATGAGCATAAACTTTTTCATGAATGTTCCAATTATAAGATAGTGTGGTAAAACGGTTGACCGCTCTTTGACAGAAGACAATTGATCGAATATCATGAACAATGCTTGTAAATGTAAAAAGTAGTGTCCTATTCTGAATGTTATAGACAAAATATGTTCGCTTCAACTTCAAAGAATCAAATCAATGCATTCTTCCGACCGGCCGACCAGGTCTTCTGGTCCGCCGTATTAATGCAGTGGGTATCGCTACATCTATAGTCGCTTCATACCTCAACTAGTATAATACCAAAGACCCCTCACACGTCATTTGTTAAGGTACTAGAACGTTGGACAGATCATTTTCAACTGAGGGGAAAAGGGTCAAATTTCATAATTTGTAGGAAATTCCATCCAATGTTTTGAAATTGAAAAAAATCACATGTTTAGCTCTTTCGTGAATACAAAGCTTTTCTATTTCTTTCACAATTGTTCCGACATCTCTACCTTCTCTAATAGTAATAAAACCGAGGGTCTAAGCCTATTGAATGGACAGTATAGATTGGAGACTACCACTAGATAGAGGTAGTTTATTATTATTGAACTGATCCTTTATCACCCGCCAAACCTTTGATAGGGTACTTAAGTGAAGAGTGTCTTTAGACGGCGAAGTATTCTGGTTTAGGCACATTTAATGGACAATTTGTAGCAATATGATGGTCCTTGGTCATCGTATTCCAATTTATAAACACACGGGAGTAGTTAAGGTGTCCTTTGCGAATTGGAAGCCCGTGCTATGTGATTTCAATTAAGGGTCCAGCATAGTGTTTCCTATCAACTTCACAATTGGGCGTCAATTGAATGACCCCTTATTAAGGCTGTATCGTCAGGAAATCATTATTTTACACACATACTGGATTACCCCTTTTTTTACAATGTTTTCCCACATTGCCCCAAGGTTGAAGAACCAACATTCTGATTCAGTCATCCTCAAACTGTAACAACAAAACATATTCAAAAGCCTTCTTACCTAACATCGAGAACGTAAATTATCCTTTCTTACCGAACACTTGAAACGTAATTATCATCTATCATGTTTAATGACCCTATTTTTAAGATTTTCTCATAACATTTAAGAACTTTCTAAATTAAAAACCATAATGATTGTTTTGGTATTCTTAACAGAACGCGAGGTCTCCGATCACCGCCAAAACATCTATCAATCAAGTATGGCGTTTAGTGAACTTGTTGATGGTCATCACCGAATTCCCTATTATGTTTTTGTCTCACAATACATGGACGATGGTTATTCCGGTGAACTTGGTACGCCATTTCTAGTCCGATAACAAACTTAGGCGCCATATTGCTGGTGGTACTACGCAATTTTGACGCTGCAGAGAACGACCTGATTTAAGATATCTTTATACTTATCTTCTGACACCGCTTTAATATATCGCCTTTTTTCAATTTTATTACCCTAACCTACTCTTTTAATAAAGGGATACAATTTGCCATCAGAATTAACAAACGTGTAAACCTCATCTCGGGTCTGGAGATTGCGTATGTTTGTATGACGTATGGTAAATCGGGAATAGGCCAGGGGATGATGACAATGGGTGTAAGAGGCGGCTAACCTACCTCTACCCAATTTGCTTCGAATACCCCATTAGGGAAAAAAGTTATAATAACCCATTCTTTACATTTCCGGCCCATCTTTGACAGGTTAGGGCAGCAAGGCATTAATGATTGGGTAGTAGCTCTTTGTCATAACCTATATCATAACAAACACTCATAATGCAATATTTTTATATTATAAGGGGTTTTGTCAAGAGATGCAGCTATATTATTGATTGTCATTTATTGAATGTAGAATCTTTTTATCTTCTAAACAGGCGCGACATCTACGCCTGGCGGCGCCAATGGTTGGTTTGGTTGTCTATTCTACTCTTACCGCCATTGCATTTGACAGGTATGTACATTAAAGTTATCGCAGGCTCCTTCGCTTTTAAATTGTTTGTAAGATATCCCCGAGTACGGTTATTCCCAAAATTTTTGTTAGTCCTGATGTGCTTATGATGACATTTTTCATTATTAACGTTGTCCACAGGCCACTGTTGTCATTTCTGTCCTTTAAAATACAAAATTACAAATTTTCTTGCAGATTGCATATTCATAGACCCTGCCATAGGACCCGGCACCACATCATCTGTAAATACACAATTTGGCAGATGTCGAAAAAATCCCCCCTCCAACCTTTTTTTTTTTTTTAGGTATATCGGCGGGGAGCGAGGCTACGATCGCGAGTGCTTCTTTAGTATAGTGCAATTGGTGACCCTTTTGTGAGTTATGATGCAGCCTTTTCCCGTTTCCAAACCGCCTCCACCTACCACCTAACTGGGTCAGTGTCCTGTGTTTGATCTACCTTGAACAACCAGTGCGTAGCAAATTAAATCAATATTTGGCACATTTTTTGAAGAGCGCCCCAAATTTCAAATTTGATATTTTTGCACAGTTATGTTGGTCTTGTCTAGGAACTATACCTGCGACAGAATGCCTAAAAAAATGCGTATTTCATAAAAAGCGATTTGTAATTGAATTGGAATCCCAGATTGGACTACGGCAAGAGCTGGAAATGCTACTTTTATGCATCCTGTCCATGATGAAATAGTGCCACCTCGAGAAAATAACCCCTAACTTGACGTGCCTGAACCAAAAAACAACTATGGATGAGCGTAGACGGGGGGGGGGGGGGGGAGGGGGGGGCGTAACATTGCCGCATTTCCCGGCTATTTCACATTGAAGGCCTTTCAAGCAAGCCGTTGCATTATTATCGGGGATCCCCGATAATAAGTTTATTCTAATTAACAAAATTCCCTTCTTTGTGACACATAACATTTTCGAGCTTAACCATTCACAGTATATTTACTAGGCCAGTTACCACACTGCGGCAACCGTATAAAAAATCTAAAAGTTTTTGAAAATTGGGGGCGCTCTTCAAAAAATGTGCTAATCTTGCTTTAATGTGGCACATTACACTCCATATGAATTTATACCCGCCATTGTAATGTGCACCTTCCATTGCTGCCTAAATGAGTTGTCCGAACATTTTACTAGCATGATTTCAATCTTTCCGGAAGAAAATCAAAATTTTAAAAATTTCTGTCTGTAAACGGACAGAAAATACAACAATTGGGCCTACGGCTTTGCTATGATACGAACATTGGCCTCAAAAAATCAATGGAAATTTTCGAAATATTTAATTGAGGAATGTCTGCTAACCATAAGCACACACAAAATCGGTGCTTAAAATCATTAAATCTGAAGTGTTTCAGTTAAATAATGTAGGTCTAAATGAATGTTTTCTGAAAGACTTGGTAGATATATTTAATGGCATATGAATATCATGTACCAATTAAAAAAAAGATGAGCATATTTCACTGTGAGTAGTACTGAGTACTTGATTCCTCATATTCAGCCTTCTTTTTTCATTTCAAATTATTCAGGATATTCTGAATTTATTCAGGATAAAATAAAAAAAAAACACAGGTGTAGAATAACCACTACAACTCCATACCCCAGCTATATTTCAAGATTGCAGGTTGAGTTTCGCATATGCAGTATATCAACAACCAAGACAGCAGTGGCCGTACCTCCATACCTTAAAACATTTGAATTCAATCAGAATCTTGGCCCCTCAATACCTGTGTTTCAGATCGGCAGTTATCTTTGAGAGGGAAGTGAGCTATGATCTGCTTTGCTCCAGGACTATTTCATGTGTTCAAGTGATTGTTTGACCCTCAATTCAATGATGGCTGCTGAACCGAAATACGGAAACGCTCTATTTAGAATATCCGCCAGAGTTGGGTTGCATGGAAAATGAAAGACCTTAGTTCTATCTTGTAGCAAAAGAGCCATCAGCAGGTTTATGATTAAAAGAAACATAATTTTTTATAAAAAAGTGCTACCCACAAAGATAGTGATATATTTAAAGCACCTCAGATCATAATGCATATCCATATGACTCTTGTTTAATGTTTGTCTATTTGTTTGTTTATCAACAGACAATATGCCATCTGCAGTTCTCTAGACAAGCTACGCTTCATCACGTTTGGTCGTGCTTTCCGTATGATTGTCTGCGTAGTGATATATTCTCTATTCTGGTCTATATTCCCTTTCTTTGGCATCGGTGACTACGTCCTGGAAGGTTATGGGGTCAGCTGCACATTCCATTATTTAGATACATCTCGACGTAACCAAATTTATGTTGGGTTCCTTTTCTTTGGTGATTTCTGTCTACCCCTCACGGCTATTATTATCTGTTACGTTCATATCGTTAGCACAGTTAGACAAAACCGCAAGAACCTCGCGGACATAGGTAAAGATGACAAAGACAAATCGAAGAAGAAGAAGCGACAAAATTCCGAGTATGCTATTGCTAAGATAGGTATGACGCTGACAGCCCTGTTCACTCTGTCTTGGTTACCATACGCAACCGTGGCTTTCATCGGCGAGTTTATCGACCCTGGTCTACTGTTCCCCATGGTGCAGACCATACCAGTGGTATTAGCCAAGAGCTCTGCGGTATGGAATCCCATTGTCTATGCCATCTCCCACAAAAAATTTAAGGAAGCAATCCGCGACCGCTTTATCAAGAAATGCTGCGGAAATTTGCCAGAAAAAGGCATATCTTCACAGGCCACGAGTCGCGACTCTCTCTCGTCAGCCGACACCCTCGGAGGGTCCATCAAAAAGTCCTCGATGCACAAACCACCTCAAGATGTCGCAGTTATTAGTTCTAGCCAGCAACAGACAAAAGGAATCATCAAAGACGGTAACAATCGTCGGCCACTTCAGGTACGACTATCTAACGATGCTCAACCACCAGCGGGTGACCCGGCCATCAACACATCCAGTACTCAGCTGTGGGTGGCGGGTTCGGAAGAACTTCAAGGTATTGCTAACAACATGGAAATGCAGGATGTTGATAGAGAAGGTCTTCCTGTTAATCCTTCTGATCAGCTCACGAGAATGTAGAGAATTCTATCAAAACTGTGAATATCTTGCCTGCAAAGTACACATCGCTATTTCAACTTCGTGTGCTCTACTTTCCACCTTCGGCAACCATTTTAGGTATGCAGGCGTCATACTTTGGATTGTGCCCATTCTCTACAGCCTTTTGGAAAGAAACTACTTAAAACTTACCAAGACAAAATTGTCAGGATATACTGACCTAATCAACTTTAAACTGTTTCACTACATTTTTAATTGAAACCGAAATCCCCCCTTCAACGTTACTGTTTATTTTTCAAAACTTGCCCCTTGTGCCCTCATCCTGAACCATTTATTGGCACTTGGAACTGCTGAAGTAAATATTAAACACTGAAAAAAATACCACTTGTATGCATATACATATAGGGCATATGTGCGTATGTGTGTGCAAAAGTGTGCGTGAAAGAGAGGGTGAAAGACGAAGGAGAGTGGGAGAGAGAGAGGTAACCAATGAGTGAGACAAACAAGTTGAAACTCGTTAGCAGACAATGGGTGTCGCGTGTTCGCAAATCAAGAAGCGAACCTTCGACGAACATTTTAGTCATTTTTGTAACTGGAAAAGCACTCAGTAAACGAGGCCATTGGTACAGTGCTGAAGCAAATGTTGTGTGCAGTACACAATGAAGAACACCATAGATATGATAAACAGATGGACTGTTGGGACTTCTTGTTCGTTTTCATAGTATTATCAATAAGCAGACAATGTCGGATATAATGTTGATGTTTTACAGCACTTGGACAAATATGTGAAATTGTTTCTTCTTTTGGTACTGAAGAAGAACTTTAGTATGAGTGATTGTGATTATTAATTTGGTGACGTGTAAATGCATGTGGGCATAAGCGACTGAAAAAAAACTTGAGGTCATTCTTGCCAGCAGTCGAAACCCTTCCCAATACTGGTGACCAGGGGTTCGTCCGCGAAACTCAGTCGTAAATCTACGTGCATACTATGTCATGCCTGAGTGGATCAACTTATCCAAAGCACTGTGTAAATGGTATGAAAAGGTCTATTATGTAGGACAAAAAAAAAAAAAAAAAAAATTTTAGTCATTTTTGTAACTGGAAAAGCACTCAGTAAACGAGGCCATTGGTACAGTGCTGAAGCAAATGTTGTGTGCAGTACACAATGAAGAACACCCATACAGGTGGTTCAGAAAGAATTACACCCTAACTACTATAAGGGACCATAACTTCAAAATAAAGTATCACATTTGAGAAATTTAAAAAGAATCTTAAACCACAATTACTTTTTAACATTTTAATGAAACATCACCTTGATTCGTTCAGTAGTTTGAAGAAATAAGCGATTATGGACCATGTCCATTGGACACTTCCTCAAGTTTTGAATAAAGTGATTCAACAGACCAGTCGGACATAATCTCTTTGGTGTTTTGTTCTGTGTAGTTCTCACATTGTATGTCTGACATGTCTGTTCATCTTGAACGTTGCCTCGTCCCCAAACTATAATTCAGTTAAAAACCTTGCAGGCCTTGTGGGAATTCTTGACAGTCGTTGTAGTCTGTGCCTTGCTTGGAAGAGAACGCATCACTTGCATTCTATATAAAGGTTGAAATTTCAGGTCTAAGAGGGTATCCTGTTCAAGCTTGATCTTGGATGTGTAGGCACATTGTTACGTAACAAGTTTGTCTTGGATTTAGACGATGACTCCGTCTATGCTGCCAATGTTTCGGAAGTTTTCGGGCGGTCTTCGCCTTCCTCCACGGCGACCTTGTTCAAATCTTGACTTGTACCCGTTTCACAGTACTTCTTAACACTGTTCAAGATTGTCTTCTTGCAAGGTGGATTTCGGTGGAATGTAATCTAAATCCTGACTGACCAGAGTAATGTTACTACCAGTTTCGGCATAAGGGTGGGATCTGAAAACCACTAACGCCCTTTGTATGGGCGAAAATGTTGACCAACCATTTTTTCTCTCGTGCCCTACTTCATATACGACAAGTATAGATTAAAACGCGGGAATTTTGAATTTACACTCAAATCATGCCTTTATTATTTAAATGTAGAATCCACCATCTTATTGGAATAAGATGTCTAATTTGAATAAAGCATTGTGAATAATCTTATTCTTCAGTTTATCCACATGTTAAAGTATTGATTAATTTTTCAATTCATTCTATGCAGTGCCACCCCTAGTGCAACTAACTATTTCAAATTTTCTACAGATGTTCTGATGGTTTTTCTAATACAACAGATTGATAATTCTTGTGAATTATACATGTTTTTGTTGTTTCCTTGTTGGATTTTTGTTATAATTGTTCACGGTATCCGTAGACTATATAACACGAACAAAATGGCATGAACTCACAAACTATTAACATGGCCGGTTCTTTGGGGAATGAAAAGATGCCACAGCTTTAACATATACTGTAAAAAGTGTTAAAGAGTCTGTTGCAAATTAGTGTTAAAGTATTAAACATGCATGTCAAGTCCTTAAAGATAACATTCAAATCTCTGAACATACATATTTAATACCTGAATATCGAACACTTTTAGATTTTAAAAATGGTGTTAACTTGTACGGAAATCTGTTGCAAAATGGTAATTAGAAAAGTATTTAAAACTCTGTACATTTTTACATTTTTTACACTGTAGGTTTGTGTCAAAACTATCGTATTCACCATGGGCGCTTTTTGTGAAAACTGTAGAAAAAGGCTCTGAGTACGTATCATAGGACCGTTGGTATTTGAGACTACACCATTCTAAAAAAAATCACAGGATTATTTACTGTTGTCTATTTGCTTTTCAGTGACGTTTTCCTAGTTGAATATACCTTCCCTAAATTTGCATATTATTTTCCCTGGCATACTGTTTTGGAATAACTGTTTCATTTGTTGTTTTTTACCCAAATGCCCATACAGTCAGATTTATTAATTGTTGGTCATTTTGTCGTGTTTGAGGTATATAAAACAAATACTGTTCTAGATTCGGTGAATAGTGAGCTGTTGTGGAAATTGCCACCTATTATTTTTTTATTCCCCATATGAGGCAGCCAATATTGTATAATATGCGCGGGTGTATGTGGGTGAATGGTTACATGGACAGGTCACGGGTGGTAGCATGTGGGTGGGTGGGTGGCAGAGTGGGTGGGTATTGGCGTGTGTATCTTTTAGAATGTTGTTAACTGGCTCGTATCATATGATTTAAAATGACGACATTGCTGTGATTAAATCTTTCTGTGCAGTAGAGAATTACTTATTTTACTATTAGGCGACGAAAAAAGAAAACCCTGTTTTACGGGCGAGCGGACCTTTCGAGTAGGGTCGGTCGGGCGAATTTTTTCTTTTTAATTTTTTTTTCTTTTCTGGAGCTCAAAATTGGCCTAAAATAGCCCCAAAATCTGAAAAATCAAGAGAAAAAAAATGAAAAATTTTTACAAACAAATTTTCTAAAAAAAATTTGCCAAAATTGATAAATTTGGGCTAAAAACAGGCTGATTTTACATGATTTTTGGAAAAACTAAAAACAGGGTTTTTTATTTTCGTCGCCTCAGCTTTAAAATTCGCCATAACCCAAGCTTGCGTGTGCAACAAAGCGTGCTTCAATAACAATTGTTAGCTTTTTCGGTTTACCCTACTGGACCTGAAATGTTTACCCTACTGGACCTGAAGCGCCGACAATACATTGGCACATATTTACCTTACTTGATTTTACACGCAAGTTGGCAAGTGTAAATGTTGAATCTATTTTAAATAAATACCGGTTTTAAATCTTTTCTCAAGGTGTCGAATTCTACTTTCTTTTGACGTAATCTTCGACAAAACCCCATTTGGCATTCAGGGCCGATTTTAAATGTTACTAGGATTTCCACAGAATGGACTGTTGGGCCTTCTTGTTCGTTTTCATAGTATTATCAATAAGCAGACATGTCGGATATAATTGTTGGATGTTTTTTACAGCTTGGACGGTCGGGGAAAATATGTTGAAATTGTTTCTTCTTTTGGTACTGACGAAGAAACTTTTATTTTAGTAGAGTGATTGTGATTATTAATTTGTTGTACGTGTAAAGCATGTGGGCAGAAGCGCCTGTGAAAAAAAACTTTATGTCATTCTTGCCAGCAGTCGAAACCGCTTTCCCAATACTGGTGACCTGGTTTCTAAACCAAACATACGTTGAATAGGTATACTGAAAATCATTCCTCATCCCTTGTTCGTTCTTCGGGAGGGGCGGTTCCTGTGCATTATTGCTCCAGCAGTGGGCAGACAAGAGATGTTCCATTGTTCTGTTGGTGCTGGTCACAACACAGTGCCGGATCTGCGTTCCAGATAGCCCCACTTCTTCTGCAAGGACACCTTGGATCGGGTCACGAGTCCGGTTCTCAATCTGTGAGACAAAATCGACATGTTCAGCCCAGAGGAGCCAGCTGCAGGTGGTAGATGCTAAGTTATCAGTATACTACTGTAAAAGTGTTAAAGAGTCTGTTGCAAATTAGTGTTAAAGTATTAAACATCATGTCAAGTCCTTAAGATAACCTTCCATCTCTGAACATCATATTTAATACCCCTGAATAATCAAGCACTTTTAGATTTTTTAAAAATGGTGTAACTTGTCCGGAAATCTGTTGCAAAATGGTAATTATCAAAGTATTTAAAAAGCTGTACAGTTTTACATTTTTACACTGTAGGTTGTGATCAAACTATCGTTCACCATTTCGCTTTTTGTGAAAACTGTAGAAAAAGGCTCTGAGTACGTATATATGGACCGTTGGTATTTGAGACTACACCAGTCTAAAAAAAATCACAGGCTTAGTGACTGTTGGTCTATTGCTTTTCAGTGACGTTTTCCTAGTTGAATCTAGCCTCCCTAATTTGCAATATATTTTCCCATGGCATACTGTTTTGAAAGAACTGTTTCATTGTTGTGTTTTTACACAACGCCCAAATGCCCATACAGTCAGATTTATTAATTGTTGGTCATTTTGTCGTGTTTGAGGTATATAAAACAAATAACTGTTTCTAGTTCGGTGAATAGTGAGGCTGTTGTGGCAATTGCCGACCTATATTTTTTTATTCCCGCTATGAGGCATCCAATATTGTATAATATGCGCGGGTGTATGTGGGTGAATGGTTACATGGACAGGTCACGGTGGTAAGCTGTGGGTGGGTGGGTGGGCAGAGTGGGTGGGTAGTGGCGTGTGTTCTTTTTAGAATGTTGTTACTGTCTCGTGATCTATGATTTCAATGCACATTGCTGGATAAATCTTTCTGTGCCTTAGAGATTACGTATTTACTATTAGGCGACGAAAAAAGAAAACCCTGTTTTTGACGGGGCGACTGGACCTTTCGAGTAGGGTTCGGTCGGGCGAATTTTTTTCTTTTTTATTTTTTTTTCTTTTCTGGAGCTCAAAATTGGCCTAAAATAGCCCCAAAATCTGAAAAATCAAGAGAAAAAAATAAAAAGTTGTACAAACAAATTTTTCTTAAAAAAATTTGCCAAAATTGCTAATTTGGGCTAAAACAGGTGGCTTTATTTTTACAATGATTTTTGAAAACTAAAAACCGGTTTTTTATGTTTCGTCGCGCCTCAGCTTTAAAAGTGCGCCATAACCCAAGCTTGCGTGTGCAACAAAGCGTGCTTCAATAACAATGTTTAGCTTTTTCGTTTTACCCTACTGGACCTGAAATGTTTGAACCACCGCTACTGGAACCTGAAGCGGCCGAAATACATTGGCAATATTTACTTTACGAACTGATTTTACACTCCAGTTGTCAAGTGTAAATGTTGAATCTATTTTAAATCAGATAACCGGGTTTTAATAAAAATCTTTCTCAAGGTTTCGAATTCTACTTTCTTTTGACGTAATCTTCACAAAAAAAACACCCCATTTGGCATTCGGGCCTATTTAAATTTACTAGTATTTCAAGATTTCTGACTGATTCAATTTTCCTCCAGGAAAGCTTTTGTTTTAACCGCTTGTCGAGTGTTCTCGTGCTCTTGTGGTATTTAAGACCAGCGCACGATATGATTCAATGTTCCAAGATGTATTCTTTCAAATTGACTTATTTTCCTATTGCCATGATTTTATACATGACGAATTTTCTCACTTATGCTTCTGCTAAAAACACTGAAATGCATAGCGATTGTATAAACATTGACTTAAAATAGCTTGGGCGGCTCAGAACAACGTAGCGATTTTAAACCGGCATCATACTTTTCACCAAGGTAAAATTGTGAGCTTGTTTTAAAGTAAAGGCATACATAAAATTTGCCTATCTTTTCTAAAAGCTGTCCTGAAAATTCATTTAATAACTTGTGAAGGAGGCTATGACCGTTGGCAAATTAGGTCTAAGTGAATAGCTGCCATGTGATACACTTGTGTGCTGCCATGTGTTTAGAGTGACTTTGAAAATTGACCTTTTTTTTAAATTGATTTAATAGTTTGTTTGATGGGGATTTCTGACTAATGGCAGCTACTGCACTTGATCTTCTTGTATTTAGGAGGGGGGTCATTATTTCGTTACGGCGGGGGGTGGGAGGATTTGAGGGGGGACCCGGAAAAACCCTTTGTAAGAGAGAAGGGGACGGAATTTTTTTTCATCAACGAGAGAGAGGGGAAACATGAACTTTTAAATGGGGGAATCACATGATCATGGGATGTGAAATTTTTGAACGAAAGCGGGGGTAACGCGAAAAATTTTGCCGAAAAACAGTTGAAATCCTCCATTCCCCCCCCCCCCGATAAATAATGGAACCGCTCCATTACACGACGAGATGTCTTTAACTTAAAGGGGGGACAGAATAAGGCGACCAAATTGCGCGTCTGACGTAATTGACGGTGGTTTTGTTTTTTTTGTTGTAGAACCCAAATGTCGGCCGTTGATGAAGAGAATCTGTGAAACATTTTTAAAGCTTATGAAATAGAAAGTTTACTTACGCGAATGATTTTGTCCGATTCCGTCGTGTGAAAACCCCGACTCAAATAGGGCAGGTTTTGACATTTTAAAATCATTTTTGTTTCGAACATGCCCCGCCATACTACACATTCAAACCAAATCATAGTCCGCGCCCGCGATGATTGACATACGCGCAATTGGGCGGCTAATTCTGTCCCGGACTATAGGTTCCCTTTTTATATTTGTGTATTTTTTAAGTTTCTGAATATCACATACCAAAATATGCGCAGAACGATTTGTATCTAATTTCTTTTTAAGACATCGAGCGTCGTTTAATTTTATTAAGTAACAGCTTACTTTTTAACTAATATTAATTCACGCCGGAGGAGAAATTATTCCGTTATAGTCCCAAGTGCAATTCCAATGCCAGCGATGTTTGAGGCGGTTTTCCCATGATTAATTAAATCTTTATACGAACCTAATAATGACTGGCGTTTTTAAATAAATTCGCAATTGCTAGTTTGTGGGGTTTGATATACAATGAGTGTGCAGGGACATTTAACTCTTTTAATTAATGCAGCATAAAAAATTCTAATTAAGCATTCCGTAATCTTCACGAAGGCGTGTTGATTGTCCCATTTGTTTCAAATCAAGCTACCTTCAATATGCATTTGTTCATGTAATATCTATTTGAATTAAAATTCACATTACCCCTTCCCTTTTTATTATGCCCACAACGTTCTCATTGTTTCATTGTGTTGAATTAAGCGTGACTGCTGTTTCACATAAAGCAATACAATTACTTTACACTGAGAAACATAAATTATGGTATTATCTAAATACCGATTATAAAATGTATTAATCAAAGATGCCCATGTTGCGGTTTTATCGCAGTAGTTTAGAGGGCTTCGAAACAACGTCAGCACGTCGAAAACAGGTCGAGAGTAGAAATTGAATTATAACGACCTCCAATCAATTGTTCGACGTATAATTCTAAAAAAACACTCTACTTGTTTTCGACGTGCCAAAGTCGTGAACCCGCCGGGATTTATATATCGGAGACACATAAACTATTTTTTATACCTCTATGCAAAGGACGGATATTGGATATTCACATTTAACTTTCAATACTTATGTAATCAATTATGCATAACCTAAAAATATTTAATATGTATTTATATGATGGGTATACATTCTGTATATGTTTCACATGGTTTCAACATTGTCTCTTGAAAACTAATATTGCACAGATGTTTTGGGGCCAAACCGTTTATTTGATGGTATCTCGCTTCTTTATCACTTTAATTTTCCCAAGTCAGCCGTGTAAAACACGTCTAATTAGAAGTAAATTGGTTAAGGTACAGTAGAATATTTCGGATTTTGAGAGCATGTGATAGGCGTTTCGATTACACATACTTAACCTTTAATACACTACAAAAACTGGGGGTGTTAAAATTTTTAACACAACACAAGGTCCGTGTCAAGCTTGTTGGTATTCGTTTCTGGTGTTGAAATTAGGATTTAGCACCACTCGGTGTTGCTGCACAATTTTATGGCATTTTGGTGATCTGTTTATGAAATGTTAAGATGTAACAGATACGATAGAAGCAAACAAGAACAAACTCAAAACATTTTCTACTAAAATGTCAGACCGTTACATTAAAAGTTAACACCAAAGTTCGGTGTTAATTAACACCGTATTGGTTCCAGGAGGGGGTTAAATTAACACTAGTAGTAGGCCTATCAATTAAGCACCATCAGTGTTTAAAAAAAATAATTAAAGCCGACATGTGGGTGGGTAAAATTAACACCAAGCAGTGTCACGTCATAATCACACACATTTGTACACCAGCCATTTGTGTTAATATAACCCTAACATGTGTAATTTAACACCAAAATGGTGTAAATCTAACACCAACGGGTGCGGTCCCTATGAATTCCAGCAGGTGTGTTAAAAAAATTGACACCTTTGGTGGTTAAGGAATAGCAGCGATAGTGCGGAAGAATCGAAAAAATGTGGAAATGGCATTTTTTAACTTATAGAGTTACAATTCCATAATCACGCTTTATTGTAGAAACAAACCACCAAATAGTGAAAAAAATGCAATAATTGAGTGAATTTATCATACTGCTCCCTGTAAATAGACATACAGTGAGATCACAGTGACGGCGCGTCGGCGTCTAAAAATCTACACTAACAGCTGATTTCGTTTACAACCCAGTACAGATAAACAACAATCAATAATGTTTGTGTTTTTGGAAGTCGGAATTTTGATACGCACGTAAAGATTAGCAGAATCAGATAAAAGTAAATGCCTTTCTTTTAATTTAAGCCAACCACTGCAGGTATTGTTCGCATATTCGTGCCAGTAACAAAAATATAAAAATGGAATTTTGATGATTTTTTTTTTTTTCGATGTTTTCGGATTAGCAATCGCTGCTAATCCCTAACACCCCCAGCATTTCAGTGTACGATTTGTTTGACGTTTAATTGATCCGCTTGTTGTGACGTTAGGGGAACCATCTGTCTGCGAGTATCCAAATTTAATCGAAAACACATGTTTACCTACAGTCAACAAGCTTAATAATGGGTATTCAATGGCATTGGCAAAATAACAAGATACACATGCTCTGACAAAGAGGGGCCACACACAACACGTCATTTCATTAGAGTGGTTATTGATGACATCATTAGTTCATCAATTTTAGGCTGTTAAACCCCTTTTCAGCATCGTGGTCACCCAACGACCCCATATTGTTTTAAAAATTTCACCCGAAGACACCATATTTTGTGAAAATTTTTACACGCATCAAAAGACCCCTATTTTGGGGTAATATTTTGAAAATATCCACCCAAGACCTCTATTTTTGTTAGAGAATTTGGCAAAAATCTCACCCAAAGACCCATTTTGGGGAAAATTTTGCAAATTTTGTCACTGGAAGCCCCGAGTTTGGGGCAATTGGAGCTGTCTCTCACCCAACGAGCCTAGTTTTTTCTTTTCATTCAGTCCCTCGTCACCGAATGCCCCTCTGGGGATTGGAAGCGCAGCCTTACACCCATATCCATTTCATATGTAGTGCCCCCACAAACCATAATAAACCAGTTTTTCATGCAATTATAATTTGCAACACACTGAAAACATTTAGTATGGTGTAACAACAGCTTAAAACTAAGGAATATGGTGGGTAGCAGGTTGGGCAAATTATGCACAATCATTGTTTACTTTTATGGGTTACCTTGCATGTGGCACCATCTGCTCAAGATTCGGTAAACTTAACAATAATTGTGCAATATGGAGAAAATATGCGGGATAACATGTAAGGCAGACGGACAAACAATCGGATCGCAAACAGGAACCCCGGTGAAAAGGGATGACAGAAAAAATAAGCTCGCAAACAGAGTGTGCATGACATATGAGCAGAAATGTAGAAAACAGATGGGACTACAACACGGAGTTCTTGGCGTGCAATGGACGGGAGCGGAAGTATGGAACGCAACTTAATACAGACTGTGCAAGGATTGGTGCCGTCACTTGGTAAGAGTATACTGGAATAACAAAACAAAGACGAAGGCGACAGAGCTGAATGTCATGCTGAGGTTTCTGTTGATATGTGTAAAAGGAGGTGTACCCATCCAGTATTTAGGTATCATTTACAGTCTAGTTCGTCTAGTTTTCTCGTATGTGAACCTACTCGGATATATAGGTCAAGATGCCTAATTTTCGGGCGTCTGATTACATCACCCATTGGCTTAGGAAGATTTTCCGTGATTGGGGGGGGGGGGCGGCACGCGAGCGCCGAGTAGGGGAGCAGGCGCACCAGCAAAGGGGAGGGGGATTCCCCCATTTTTTTCCTTGCCCCCCCCGCCCCCCCAGCCAGAAGAAAAATTGATTTTTGGCAAAAAAAAAACACACAGCGATTTTGGGGAAAATCACCAAATTTGGTAAATGCAGCTAATTTCGGGCAAAATTTGTTAAAATCTCGGCTTTTTGAAGTTGTTTTCCCCAGAATTTCACATCCCCCCCCCCCCCAAATTTCCCTTTTCCACAAAGAGAAAGTCTGGTGCTGCCATTGGGGGAGGGGGAAGCTTTGAATATGATGTTTTGGTTCAAAAGTGATAAGATTATTGGGCGGCTAAGGGTATTTGAGCCCCCCCCCCACAAAATTATTGGTGTGCCCATCCCCCCCCCCCCCCCCCCCGCTTCCTAAGCCCGACTGTCACCATCTCCTTCGACTCCTCCGAGATCCGTGACACACTAGCCGCATTTGCTGCTTCCCACTATCAGTCAAAATGATGTCTCGCATAGCATCTCAGATTAGTGGTCTGCTGCCTCTACTTGGACATGGGAGTCTTGACAGAATATGGTTAAATCTGGTCCTTGGCTCGAAAGCATGACGCACCGCTGTGCTCGTCCCAGATAACCACCCCCCCCCCATCTAACGTTTGATAGCAGTTTGTCTTCCCAGAAATATTTTGAACTCGCATGAGTAGTCTGGTTAGCGTCCTGGTATAAATGCAATTTAACCGAGCTCCTTCTTCATAAACCACGGTTCTGCTAGCGCTACAGCTAAGATGCCTTTACAGAAGACCTGAAGAAGGCAATCTTAGCTGTTCTGTTTGACGCCAGGCTGTGTTTTAGGGCGAGTTACAAAAACTGGATCCTCATTGTGGTCCGTCATTTTGCATCTTTAAATCCCCTTCCGGGACCCGTGGCTAGGCAAATACTGTATAATAAAGATTGGCAATTACTGAGTCTCCCGGTCGCAACAGACAAGCCGATATTGGGTTGCATTTCCAATTTGAAACGGCCTCGAACAAGACACTCTGTCTACAAATCTAGAGTAGGCTCCGGTCAGAATTGCTATGTCTCACTAGCTTTGAGCAATGTTTTCAACTTCACTGCGATAATAAAACAATGGAACCGCTGAAGCGAATCTGGGTAGAAGTGACCCAAAGTTCGGGTTAAAGTGACAGGAGGAAGATTTTTTTTAGGATACAAATTTCTCTCAAAATGCACTTGATCGGAGTAGGACCACCTACGAGAACGTTTCGAGTTTATTGGACAACAGCACGAAAGAAAACCGCAACCTGTTTTGAACTTGCCTGACGATCGTAATGTCCCCATAGAACACCGGCTTGGAGGTGTGTGTGATCTAATACATGGAAAGCATTCCAAATATGCACAAAACCCGGGTTCGAAAAAAAATGGGGGGCGCTTCTTTCTGGAAAAATCCTCATGTCTCTTTAAGTGTTATGTAACATACATCTCAACATTATGTGGGATTCAACGGAAAAAGCTATGAGTGCAGAATAAAATGTGACGATATTTAATAGACCCATAACAATGCAGTAAAATTACCATTGATGCTCTCTATCTTTCTACGCCCTTAAACTCATAAAATCATTTGGAAAAGCAAGTAATTGATACAGTATCAGTTTCTGAAGATGTTGAATAAAGCATGCCATACGCAGAAACAAACAAAAACACGGTGCCACTTTACGGGTTAAGAAAAAAGTATTGTCTTTATTTGTTAGACCAAAATACAAAACATGATACATCTTTAAAAAACGGCTGTCTCAAATAATTCTTAAAATTATCTGGAGTGAACCATTAAGAAAGACTTAAGTTAACATACAGACATGACCCTCATCAAGCATTTTGTGGATGTGATTGGTTTCGTTCGACCACCGTTGCATTCAAATGGGACTCCGTGGACGAGGCAAAACTTGACTTAACTTGATTCAAAAGACTTGTAGTCGGCTTGTACCTAACTGATATAAAAGATCTTTGCAGCAAATTAAGCTAATCAAATAATGATGTCAACATTTGTTGCGATATATGTACTTAAAGATGCAAAATGGTGGGCAACAATCGAAGTCCCAATTTTTTTGGTACTCGCTTCTTGTATGACATCAGCTAATTGAGGCATCCAGCTATTGTCTTTTGATAGTCAAAAAGTTCCTTTTGCTATCAAAATGCGCAGACTACCTCCTTGATAGTGGTAACATCATTGCGCGGATAGGCGGATGAATCTACCTCTCCATATTATATTGCTTTTTTGCAATCAAAAGTAGTCCACCTTGGAGCCGGGACTTATTCAAATACAGTGAGTAGATCTGGGCAGTCCATTGGCAAACATCGTCAGCATAGTCTTAGATTGGTCAATGCTAGTAGATATTTCACACTTTGATGCTCAAGAATCGGCTGCCAATTGGGAGTCCCTTAACATTCATAGGGTCTGTGATCATTGGTCCGACCCTCAAAAGAAAGGAGCAGTGGTTCACCTTGTAGATTTCCTCTGTGGGAGCATCCCTCCCTGCATAAAACTTTTTGGGTTGTCATACATTATAGCCATTGGCTTTTCAGGGATACATATAATTGTACTGATTTTGGTTATAAGTTTTTTTAGGTTCTCTCATGACTTGCCATGATTCCTCTACCCCATGAGCTTGTTCAAGATCATTAAATGGTTGTGTCTTGAATATTATTTAGTTCTTTGCAATTGTGTCTTCAAGAGCTTATTTAGCTGCTTCAAATCTGGCTTGAACCTCTATAGGGTGCATTTGAATGTGCATGCACTGTCTGAAATGGAGGAACTCCTCTTGTAAAAGCTTTTTTCGTGGCATCTCCTGGTAGAAATAAGCACTTACATAATTGCGCATTTTTCCAGACCACCTGTTTCAACTACGGTGTTCGAACTACACTTTGAAAGGAGTAATAAGCTCAATAAGTTTTTCCCACTCTGCTGCCATTTCCTCATTACCAAAACGTGGTCAAGTGTGCTTTGCAAAGGAGCGATACCGTGTGATTAGATTAGGTTGGCCCTCTATGAGGCTCGCGCTTCTTTGGTAGATGATGCTGCCTTTGCTGGCCGAATTGGGCATGAAGTCCTCAAAGATGAACAAGTGTATGCTGGATCTGAGAAATTGTATCAGGGAGTCCAGGAACATACCGGGTCATTAAATCTTCGTTTGTAGGGCTGCGTAACAATGATTGTTATTCTGGATTTCCGGATGACTGTTGATTTGTGATGCTGAGAGTTGCCCTCTTGATGATTTACAACTATTCGACTCTTTCTGGCCTATTTTTGGAGAGTTTGCTCACAACTATTTGAGGCATGACTTACTTCGCCAAATTGTTATACTTTCTACGAGACCATTTTCCACTGAATTTGAAGCATGTTTAAATTGGACTCCTGTAGAAATCATTTATTTTGACCTATATAAGGGTTTTTATCTTTATAACTCCATAAGTCGGAGATGTCACAAACTATACCTTTTATAATCCCTGTGATCATACCACAATTTGGTAATCATTTCAACATATGGACCACTTGTACGTAAGCTTCCCATTAGGGTGCAATCAGATGCCCTCATGTCCAATCAATTTTCTTGAACCTAGTCTTAATGTGCCACTTGTCACAATAGAACCTCCACAAATTAAAATTCATTCGTATGTCGGCAAATGGGGCCACCATGAGCTTAAAGTTGTACACAAAGTCAATAGGAGGTTTTGATGTTTTTTGACAAACACAAAACATGATGACCGTTATCGTGATTTGGCCAGAAATCCTCCAAGAAGATTATTATGAGGCTAGGTAAACATGTTCCCAAACAATACAAACAAGGTCAGCCTCAATGCCATAAAAAATACTTTAATTAAATTAATTTCAGTGGAGGCAAGGCAAACACAGAATAACCACACATGACCCAATAGCTTGTAGCTATCGTGTACTGAGGTTCTTTAAGGATACAGTGTAATTGTTGTCAGCAATCCTTCATAGCTAGTTACAAAATCAACCTCTACTTACAAAGAGTTATCTACTATGAAAGAAATGCCACCTGTCTTTCCCATGTTGACACTAAATTGAGAGGACAATATAGAGTTGCCTGCTTATGATTGCCCCGACCTTTTCAACTATGGATATATTATGTACTGTTAATGTTTTATATAGCTTGGAACTACAACAATACCCTGTCCTTCAAACTAACTTACAAAGGCTCTGTAATGGGTCCTGTTTGGCTATTCAGTGTATTGCCTTGACTCCACTGAAATAATTTATTAAAAAATATATTTTCTTCTGCCAGTGAGGATGGCTTTGATTGGTACTTCTTGGAAAATTGTTTTCCTACCTTATAAAGTACATCTTGGAGTTTAATGACCAAATCACACAATGACGATCACTCTTTTTTGGTGTTTTGTCAAAAACAACAAAAATCCTATTGACTTTGTGTACAAAACTTTAAGCTCCTGTGGCCCCCACTTGCCTACATCCGAATGAATTTAATTTGGGTGGATGTTATATTTTGACAAGTGGCACATTTAAGACTAGGTGCAAGAAAATTGACATTAGGGGCATCTGATGCACCTTACTACCCATTCATTGCTACATCATTTTTGTGTCCATCATAGGTTTAAGGGTCTCCTCATACATGTCATACTTCATTTGCAATTTAAAGACTGCATCAATGCTTCATTCCAATCAGTATGATACATGTGATTTGGAATGCAATACAATGCGGTGAAGAGCAGTGCAACGAATTTCCTGTCACCACAATTGCCCTTCTTGTCTACATGCCATTGTGTGTATTGTCTGTTTATTTGACACGCTATAATACTTACTTCTTCCCTCGCTCCCCATATTCACTACTAGTTGGACGGAACGTGTCTTAACATTGAGTTGCTCTAATTGATACCCGGATCTCAAGACCATGGCTTCTGGAAGCAATTAAGAGGAAATTTAGTTGAAAACACTAATTTCAAGGGCACGAATGAGGCTGTATTAAAGTGGCTGAAAAAAATGGTTGGCAAGATGCTTGTCGAATCCACTTGGAAGAGAAGCGTCAAAGTGGAACTAAGCCAATATATGTGATATTTAGAAACAACACAGGGTGTCAAGTGGAATAATTAACTGGGTGCCACCTTGGTACCCTTCCGCAATTGGAGTTACTGAGGTCACAGGTCAAAAAATGGGATTAAATTTCTAAAATGCTTCAATAAAGTTATGAAATGTTAGAATTCTTCCCCAAATCAAAAGGAGTAAAGTCAATGGTCATGTATTTGTTGGATGCCTAATTAACACGTTATACGTCAAAATAGGTCAAAGGATAAAAAATCTTTTGTAAAGTGGTCAAAGTTTTAAAATGCATTTTATTCATCTTGAAAAAAAAGATTTAAAAAAGGTATAGTTTGATATATCACAGACTATTTAATGCTATGACCTAAATACAGTTCAATAGGGTTTTTTTTAAGTTTCAGCTATATTCCTAAATTAAATCCTCAAATCAAGACAGATAATATATAGCAGTTATGTAGGGGCATTTGTAAATTTGACCCCTGTACAAAATATTTATCCTTTGACCTATTTTGACCTACACACTTTTATCAGCCATTGTACAGGCACGTGACCATTGACTTTGTTACTCCTTTGGACTTCAGGAAGAATTTGTGATATTTCATAAGTTTATTGACGCACTTTGGAAATTTCATCCCCTTATTTGACCTGTGACCTCAATAACTCAAATTGGCCAAAGGTGCCACCTTGGCACCCAGCAGATTCTTAAGGACAGACACTCCAGGTCTGAGTTTCAGCAACTTCACGTCCACACTATGGTCTTTAAAGGTCCATGGTCCGATCGCTAATAGCCTCGTCCCCAGGGACCCCAGATTTTACCGGAAGTGGTCTAAATTTTGGTATCAGAAGTTATCTAATATTTTTCTCATTTATTCTGTGAAATCTTAGGGCTAAAGGATGTTTGGTTTGAATGTTAGGAGCAAAAACATGCCCCATTTTGGTCGATCAATATTAATTTTACACAGTACTCTATGGGGATTGCAAAATCACGTTTTTAGCTCACTTAAAAACGGGTTGAAATATCGCCGCGAAACTTTACAGATGGGGGTTTTGGGGTGAAGGCCATTCTATCAAGACTGCCTCCTGAAAAAAAACATACATTCTTCCATTTAAAGGGATAATCAGCAATAATGCGAGAAAATGAAAAAAAATGTAGAAATGCATTATTTTAACTTATAAATCAGGGATAAGTGTGTACAATTCCAATAACGTAGGAAAAAAATCACCAAATAATGAAAAAATTAGTATTTGAGGAAAGTTGTCATACCATCTCTGCAAATAGACAGAGCGATGGCATCTCAAAATCTATAGACCAGTTAACATCCTACGTCACTTCTTTTGTTGCCTGCGAATCCATTCCTGCGAATCGTTATGGCCCATATTATTAAAACTCTTAACAGATACAATTGCCCAGTGTGTAACAGTCAGGCCGACCTATTTCAAGATACCAGGCCCTAGCATGTTTACAAACATTGCTGTTAACTGGTCTATACTAAACAGCTAATTGTGGTTTACACAAGTACAGGATAAACAGATATCAAAAATGTTTGAGGTCAAACTATACAGGTCATGGTGCACAATATCACACTTAAAATCTGGGATATTCACAGAGAAAGGTTTTTTATTATCCTCAAGTCAAATTTTTATACGCAGGTATAAAAATTCCAGAATTGGATAAAATGTACTACCTTGTCTTTAATACACAGATTTCAAGCCAACCATTTACAGGTTATGTTAGCGCATCTACGCCAGTTACAAAAATAAAATATGATTTGGATGATTTTTTTCTGTGTTCCGGATAAGGAAATCGCTGATTATCCCTTTAAAGAGACAAATGCCCAATGAACCTTTCAAATGGCCTGGTAAGTGCCCTATAACCTATCAAGTGCAAATTTAGAGAAATTTATATTCTCAGAAAATCTCCTTGTGCCCCTTAAAGTAAGCAACCATATCTTGCCAAAAGGATATGCACACCATTTTTCCTTCATAAAGCTTGCTTTGAGAAACTACAAACTTACAATAAAAGTACCCAACATGCACATTTTGTTGTGCTAAAATCTTTTGTAATTTTCTTAAATTACCTAATGGAATTAGAGTGCGAATCTAAACGCGTACAGTGACTGCTTTATAAATTAATCGAAGCAGCAAATAAAAGTTGTACGAGTTGCTTATAAAATGCAAGAAATTGGGGCACGACAACTATCAGGTAAGAAAATGGCGGTTACTATATTTTCTGTAAAAATATTCCTGATATACCGCCTGGGGTAATGGAATTTGGCATTTATAAATTGCTTTAAGTATCATTAGTGCTTAAATTACAACAGGCATAAAATGAAAAATCTTAACTTCTAACAACTTGGTGGTGTAAATGAGTTTATTGGAGAAGTATACCTTGCAAACAGATCACTGTCATCTAACAACATACAGAGGATGCAATTCTATGCAATACAAGCCATCTAATCAACATTTTTTTGAGTCTTCCCAATAACCACTGCAATATCTTAAATCACATCAATTGATGACCAAATAAGACAATTTTCTTTTGCAGGTTTCATGTAACAGAAGCACTGATCAGAATACAATGGAGTGGCTACATAACAGTAACTGTATATTGAGAGTGAAGCAACTGGCAGACATCTTGGTACACCAAACACAATAGCATTCCATACACCAGTTAATAACAGAAGTTGTATATGGGATGCCCATTTTAGGGACATGCCATCCAGGGCCGTATGCAGGATTTTTTTACGGGGGGTGCGGGTCTTCGAAAAAGTGGACTTTTTTGGAAAAATGGACCTAATCCCCCTAAAATGGTCCTTTTTTGGACATTTTGAACATCTCATCACCAAAATGTGGACTTTTTCGTCATACTTTCTCTAAATTTTGGACTTTTTTATTTTAAAAAATTGGCAAAAAGTGGACCTTTTTCCCCTTTTGTGGAATTTGGGGGGGGGGGGAAAAAAAAAAAAAAAAAAAACCCCCCCCCCCCCCCCCCCCCTGCGTACGGGCCTGATGCCATCCCATTCCGTTCCCACAACTTGGAAGTACATTGAGCTCACTGAATTGGCTTGAATCTGTACTCTTGATATCCTGTTTTGGCTCTTTTGGGATTACCAATATGGCTGTCAGTGGCTTCAAGTACAGAGTTACCAATCCACTGTATAGAGATCTGTGAACAGAGTCATATTTATGTTCTGAATGACCAGGTAAACAAGGTTGGTTATGGTTCATGGCCTGATCACTATATCCTTGTCCCAGGACCCCAGATTTTACCAGAAATGGTTCATTTTAAATTCTTAGGGCTAAAAGGAGTTTTGTTTGTATGTTATGAGCAAGTGTTCCATTTTGTTGACAATATTAATTTTACACAGTATTCTATGGGCTTGCAAATCATGTGTCTAGCCCTCATATCAAAATGGATTGAAATAATATTTTGAAACTCTAGAGATGGGGTACTGGGGAATCAAGATGAAAATTAAATCAGGTCATCCAATTTAATGAATGTAAACACATTTATATTATTGATGTGGTCTGTTCATTGGCATTCTTTTATTACTAATGAACCCAGATTAGTACAAAAAGTTAGATTTGATTATAAACTACGACCTGCACTTTTGGATACATTTCATGCTGCGATTGCAGTAAATCTATTGTAGTCTGTATCTATGTTGCAAAGTCAAATCCAGGTGGGGGCCACTTTTATTTCAAGGTGGATATCATGCTCATATATGGCCTCTCAAAATGTACCCCAAACACATATATGCACTTGGAAAGAACCCCCCTCCCAAACAAGTATTTTGATTTGATTTGTTACCATAAACAAGTGTTTTAGTTTGATTTTGCTACCCAAACAAGTAATTTGCATGACTGTTTAGAAATGCACCCTAAACAAGTATGTGATATATGGTTATGCTTCCCTAAAAGAGTACGTTTATTTAAAGGTCCATGGCCCGATCGCTAATAGCCTCGTCCCCAGCGACCCCAGATTTTATCGGAAGTGTCAACATTTTGGTATCAGAAGAAAGCTACTCATTTACCCTGTGAAATCTTAGGGCTAAAGGATGTTTGGTTTGGATGTTATAAGCGAAAATGTGTCGCATTTTGGTCGACCAATATTAATTTTACACAGTACTCTATGGGGATTACAAAATCACGTTTTTAGCTCTCACGTCAAAACGGGTTGAAATATCGGCGCGAAACTTTACAGATAAGGTTTTGAGGTGAAGGCCATTCTATCAAGATGAAAACTTTATATACTTAAATCAGGCTATCCTCCTTTAATGAGCCTATAAGCATACCCCAAACAGGCTATAGTCTCATATCATGTTTTTCCCACTATTTTTCCAGCATTTTAAAGGTCCTTGTCCGATCACTCATAGCCTCGTCCCCAAATTTTTCCGGAAGTTGGCAAAATGTTGGTATCTGAAGCAAGCAACTATTTTTCTCATTTACCCTGTAAAATTTTAAGGCCTAAGGATGTTTGGTTTGAAGTTTTGAGTGAAAATGTGCCCCATTTTGGTTGACCAATATTAATTTTATACAGTACCCTATAGGGCTTATATAATCGCGTTTTTAGCTCTCACATCAAAACGGATTGAAATATCCGCGTGAAACTTTACAGATGGGATTTTTGGGTAAAGGCCCTTCTATTAAGGTGAAAACTTTATATACTTAAATCGAACCATCCCCCTTTAATGTAAAAAGACAAACTGATTAACAAGAATTCAAAGTATAAATCACACCCCAATTTTGTACTTTTGATGGTTTTGATATCCTAAATAATGTACGTGCGTACATCGCCTGATCTCCGAAAACTACCCCAATTGCGCATTTTTATACACGAGCATGATATCCACTGGCACCTTGGAATACAAGTGCCCCAGGGTAAAA